>CAJNIZ010048015.1:108072-119809 GCA_905231905.1 Symbiodinium pilosum | reverse complement strand
TGTATGATGGATGATAATCGTTGCTTTCTTGCTGCTAACCATATAAAATCACTAGAAAATGCGCTTTTGACTGTAAAATATGGGGCCCGTAATGCGTTACACTCTAGAGAAATTTGTAGACATGACAGAAAAAATGTAATATCGCGGGAGGTGCAAATGTAGCATTTTAAAATATCAGAAAACTACGCCCTGAGGGCCCACGTTTGTGGGGTTCGTAAAATAGCGTAAATTTGAAGCATTTCATAGTTGTATGTACTTTTTATGTCACTATAAGGGTTACCCTTTCAAGTATCTTAAAAAAAGTTCTTGAAGGCTAGTATCCTCGCATTCATGATATTAAGCATGCGTTAGAAAATAGGAAATATACAAGAGAGGCTCTTGGGAGTCTCGCAGGAAGCTCCCCAAGGCAAGAGTAGGAGAACAAGAAAGATTGGCCCCCAGGGCGTAACACACTGCAGATACTGAAAACACCCAAAAAATGCGTGTTTTCACGGGAAATACACGCCGCCACGGCGTACCACACTCTTTTGAAAATTGTGATATGCATCATTAATGTGCCACCGTTGTGTATTGTGCATTCAGTGAGCTGGGTAGAGGTCAGTTTCAGCAAACAGCTTGCAGGCTGTGGCTGTGGCGGTCAATGCAGCCAAAGACTTTTGCAGGGTCAATGCCGTTGCAAGCGTAGTCCCGAAATGGTTGGCGTGACCTATTGAGCTGCTGAGCCAGACGTCTTTCTGCTGATGTGCAGGATGGTCTTTGGGCCTGGGTTGCAACCTTAGGCAATCGGGTTTTTGGCTGTTTACGCACGGGCTTGGCCCGTGGCTGAGGTCACACCCAGAAGCTTGTCCCCAAAAACCTTGCGAGCGGAGCTGCTGAAAACGCTGTTATCACCCTAGAAGAAAGCTACGGCAGACGCTGGCGTCTTGTTTCGCTGCTGGTTGTTGGATTTGTCTTGGTTGGTTGAGGCCCCAATACATGGTTCCGACCAGGCCCGAAAGATGACTTGATTTAGATGCAATTGTTGCCCGATTCATCCCCGACCTGCTGGATACAAAGCTACGGCAGGATTGCATCCCTGGAAACATTTCCGTTAACTCCCAATGGCAAGGCGACGCTACGGATGTTGTTGGATCACACTTTGTCTTTCTTTGCGGACATCTTCAGAAGTAGGACATGTGGAGAGATACGGAGAGATGTGGAGAGCGGCATTGCTCCACGCAAGATCGACAAAGCTCGGCTACTGGCGGAGAGCTGCTCCGAGGCCTTGGGCAAGGGAGTTGACAAGGGCTGATGAAGCACTTGTGGTCTTGCAGAGTCTTGGTAGGAAGTTGATTGAGCTTTCATGTTGAGAGTATAGATTCACCTGGATCACAGACTGCATCTTGGTTTGCTCAGGTGCACCTGGACGGCCTGGAGGGTCCTGCGGTGGAGCCCTGCTCGGCACTGGAGCATCGTCTCTGTGCCTTGAGCCCACGCATGCACAGCGCATGCACTCCAGAACGGATCCTAATTTCTCACATTTCTCACATCTGCGTGTGCACTGAGGCCACAGCGGCTGCGGTGCTTGGATTGGAGACTCTAGGGCACAGCCCCTGATGTTGCCAGGGATTGGGTGAACATGCGTTACTTCCTGTCTCAGAGCCTCAGGGTTACGATGGACTTGCGAAGTGCCATTGGCCAAGCACAGTTGCTAAAACTGGTTGCGCGCATGCGAGATGTGTCAGGCATGTCAGGTTCACTTAGTGCTGAAGACAAGGCTGGCATGACCTCGTTGAAGGCAGTGCTGCTTTCGCAAAAGTTGAGAGACATAGGCCTTGGGAGGGGCGGATTCCAGGTGAAGCGCATGTCAGATGATAGCAGGTCTGACACTGCCACTTGCCAAGCTGTACGAGTTGCAGACTGTGAGGGCGGTGGCTGAACACTTGAGCATACAGGAGGAGCACCTGTTGTGCATGATGTTTTCGCCGTAGCCTTCATGATGCGGAGGAGGTTGTCCTGGGGGCGCTGAATGAGGTAGGATGGAGGGATGGAGGAGCTTGTGAAAGCCATCGCAACTGTTTTCCAACACCAAACGAATGAGTTGCAGGCGGATGTTGAGTCAGGCAGATGCGATCTTGGTCGGAAGGGCTGCGTAGGCCCGTGCAGTGCACACGTGCTCAACAGTGTGCATCTGTGTGCTGTGTGCATGTGCATGTGCGTTGCCTTTTGTCAAAGGGCTTCTCCGCTCATTCACCGTTCTGTGCTGGCGGCTTTTGGTGTGGGTCTGCGGCCATCCAGGCAATGTTTTAAGGAGTTCAGGCAGAGCATCTGGTGCGAGGTTTGGATCAGCGGTGTCGTCATTTGGCCCGCGATGCTTCCATTAAAGTTCTCGAGTCGCTTGGCCATGGGCTCACGAGGCTCAGGTGTGTACCTGGGAAATGGGAAACATTGGAAAACATTTCGCTTGCCATCTCCAAGGCAGAGACCCGAGGAGCTGCATGGTCGCTAGCCTTCATGGTGCCTGATCCTGATATGCCCGTCCACATGCACCGAATGCTGCCGCCAGTTGCCACGCGTCTTCATCCTGAGGCTTGTGGGCTACCCGTTCTACCTCTTGTCAATGGTCGCACTGGCCAGCTGCCAGCGCTTCTTTTTGCGCTTAATCGCCAGGTAGTAGCCATTGGCCGTGTAAAGGTAATTTGCACGAAATGGCTGCTCATCGGTCAGTATCGAGCAGGCGGATGGTGATGGGAGTGATGGGAGACTGGTGCAAGGTGGTGCACGTCAGGCGCATTCCCTGTCGACTCCTGGGCCTTCTTGAGGTGGTGGGCTGTGGCCAGGGGCCAAGCCAGGCGCAAGGAGGACGGTAAAGCATAATAAAGCATATGTTTGAAGCTTTGTGAAAGGACCGGCTTGTGGTGTTCGTGAACGAACTGTCTTTGGGTGCCTTCCGGGGCGGGGTTCTCTACTTTCTTTACCTCAAAGCGTCATAGCCTCAGCGGCTACAGCGGATTGAGGACTGAAGGCGAAGCGAAGACAATTTGCATACTTTGCATCCCCCTTTCGCTATTTTGCTTTTGCTTGGTTTGCTTGGCCACTGCAGGCTGGGGCTCCGGGCCACGGGCTACTGCCGCATCGACACGCGCCACGTCTCAGAGCCCACGCCTCGCTTGGCGTTGCCTCGATTGGCTGAAAGAAGAACAGCCACACGGTTCCTTCGAGGTTTGATTTGATAACGCTGGGGCGCTGCTGTGTCGTCGCAGAGGGAGCAAAGCTGCGGCCCGCAGCAGCTGAGGCCGGTTTAAAGAGAGGCGGAATTCACATGAAGATGATCTGAAGATGTTTGAAGTGTAACCGGGTCCTTGGAGGCCGGGGTGCTTCATCTACGCCCGTTGGCCTTTGGTGACCACTGTGCAGTGGGCGAAAATGCTGCCCGGAGCCCTTGAGCTGCCCTCAACGCGAAGCGCAAAGTCCGCTGCATCAGTATACATCCGCTTAAGGTTTGCACTGCGGGCTGCGCGGTTGGGGAGGGCGTCACTCTGCAGCCGCTGACGCGGCCCCAGACATGGCAATGGGCCGCAGAGCAAACGCCGCAGTTAAGTGAATGGGTGCTGAACGTATTCGTTGCAGTAACTCGTAGCTCACACAGCTCATTCACTACGGCGGTACAGTTCGCGCTGTTCCCCGGCTCCATGTGTGAATGCTGCAGTGTGGCGCGAAGAGCTCTGGCTTTGACCTTGACACGGACGAGCCAAGTCAACGAAGCCAGGCTTGCCAATCAAGAGGTCTTTGGATTGCAAAGCGAGGATCGTGTCACGTAGCCCTGAATCTCCTCACCCGGCAAATCGCCGCCTTCTGGACGTTTCCGTGCCATTCTTATTACTGGCATCAAGCTGGTTTAGCGCATCGACTGAACCGAGCAAGGGCAGGGATTTAGGTCCAACCCCTGATCAGTGGCAAACCAGCTTTGGCTGTAACCCATTTGGTCCGAAAACCATTGGATTTTCGCGCTTTTTGAAGTCCTGGACGGAAACAAGGCTCCAATCAACTTGTCTGAATAAGTAAGCGTGAAACATCAAGAGAGAAAAGGACAACTTAATGCCCCGTGATTCCCAAGCCATATAGACATCATATAGAAAGAAGTAACCCACGTCAAACCACCCTGCCAGTCTGCTCTGAAAGACCCCGAACAACAGCCGAAACCGAAACAAAAACACCGCAAGAACTCCAGGCAACCCCTGGCTTACACTCCTCATGTACCCAATCGGCCTCGTTCGGGGCAATACTGTAGTTGCTCTGCCGCACTACAATGCACGTTCGCCTCGAACCCTTTCAAAGCATCTCGAAAACCAAGCAGTCACGGTAGTCGAGCAGCTGGTTGCCGCGTGAAACCGAATGCCTCCAGTCAGGGGTGCATCAGAACGGCCCCAGGCAGCAAATGTCAGCAAGCACGTGCGGTAATTGTCGGAGAAACAAAACTCACATCAGCGTCAGAGTAGCAGAGTGGGCAGAGCGTGGTGTCATCTTGACATGGCTCGGTGCAGTGCGAATGCTCCCAGGTCCATGCTGTCTGGACGCACGGGTCGAACGCTGCCGGATGGCTCGGTGCAGCGCTTTGGTTTGTCTCGCTTTCTCTGCATTTCCTTCCACAAAACCTTCTCTCGTCTCTTTCCTTCGCAGGTCTGGAAAGGCGCACTGCTGGTGCAGTCCAGGCAACAACCAATCCGAGTTCCCGTGGGACTTCTTTGCAACTGGGATGCCACCTTAAGGCATGCTATTGCGTGTCAGCTTGCATACAGACGAGGCCACGACCTTCTTGTTGACGCCTTTGCCCTGATCCTCACCCTCTTGCTTCAGCTACTTAGCTACTTGCTTATGCCTTGCATCTCGCATGTTTTTGCCTTGCTCTGAAAACGAGCTGATCCGCGTCAAGGACTGCCTGCAGCTTGGGCGCCTACTGCTCCTTTGGACTCCTGGCTGAGGCCAAGGGGCCAAGGCCAAGGCTTTCCATCGTTGCATCTGGCTCAGAATCTATTCAGGTGCAAGGCTTCGGCTTGGGAGAGCAAACATGGCAATGGCAGGTGAAATGTGCTTTTGCCCGTTGATGCCCTCAGCCACTCGGCTTCAAGTGAGTCAGAAGAGTTGAGGCGCAGCCGGAGGGCTACCTCTTCGCAGCCACGTGGCTGCTTTTTGGTCCGCCGGTGATGGCCTGCATCTCAGATCTATTCCCCGACACTTCGCAGGCCTGAGGTTTAAAGCTGGCAGCTAGGGGGGAAAGCAATGAGATGTTGAGATGTGACAGGAACACAACTGTGGACGGAAGGGCGGCGGGCACTCAAGTGCAGTCTCCCTCACTCTCTCTCTGTGAAGGCTTCCGCGGACGTTCTCCTTGGTCTTGACTTGGCAGGCTTGGCAGACCAGGCACGTGCAGCAAGCAAGTGATAAATTTCTTAGCTGTTAGGGGACTGCAAGCTGTACTGTTCTGGGATTAGCTGCAAGTTTTGACAACTCTGCAGGTCTCGGCTGCGATGGGCATCGGCCAGTGGCAGTTGGGTCTTCGTTTGGCAGGCATTGACGACATGTCGTGGTGGTCGGCGTCAGTTTTTGGTCTTTTTCATGTTCGCGTTTGATGCCCACTGCGTCGCAGGCATGGTGGTGCTCAGCTTCGCGGTGCGCGGTCTGCAATTGGCAACGTGGTTGCTCTAAAGTCCCAGTCACCGAGGTTTACGGCTGGTCCCTCACCGTCAGCTCGGCGCTGCTTTGCAGGCGCAAGGAAGAAGCGAACGCAAGCTGCAAAAGCAAAGAAGCAAAAGCACGCTGCAGAATTCTCAGCACCTCTCTGAGCCGAGATTTGACCGTGCTGGACAGGTACATCCGCGGATCTCGGAATTTGAACTCGTGGTTTTTTCAGGCGCTTCGCAGCGCTTCACTGCTTGATGCGATGATGCAACTCCAGTTCCTCTAAGTCTCAAGCTGTTCCGGCAAGGTGAGGCGTGTGGTGCTCAGGCTTGGTCAGTTCAGCTCTGCATGGCGGCAACGGTTTATGGCTGGAGATTCTCACATCATCTCACATCCATAGTGACCTTCCCATTCCGGAAGAGGCTGACATTCCCACGCTACCCGGCGCAGATAGGAGGTACCTGGGCCCGGGTCTCTGAGCCAAGTTAAATTAAGCCGGACTATGCCGGACTTCTGAGAGTGTGCTTGAAGGCTTTGTCGATGTACTTCCGACTTCTCGGTGGTCGCGTCTCGCTGCGTGCCACGGCACCACCGTCCTCGCTTTGCCATGCCATGGCCTGCTCTGGGCACATGACGGGACTTATTTTGAATGTCATTTAAGCTCCTAAAAGCTGCTTAAGCTTCAAAGCTTAGAAGCCTTGCCTGTTGAGTTCTTGTGCTGGGCTTAGCTGCTAAAGGGCATTGTGTGAGTACGGGTTGAAAAACAGGTGGCCGTATCCGAACCCCCCTTGGAGCCGCGGAAGCTGCACGTGGCCGAGGCAGCAATTCGAAGAGAATTTCACTGTTGTCGGTTCTGCTTTCCCAAGAATGCGGACCTTTCTGTCTTTTTTTTCAATATTTGTATTCTTTATTCGTTGAACTTTGGACGCGTTGTTGCTCTGAGTTGCTTTGCAGGGGGCCTTGCTGCTGACCCACCAAGCCTTGGGGGAATGTGAGGCAGTAGAGCACCGCAAACGCAGGCAATAGCTAATAAAGAAGATGCATCCGTCAGGTTGGAAAGGGCTCCATTGTGGGCGCAGGAGCTGTACTGCTTCCACATTCGCAGGTGTCTGCCCGATTGTATGCATCTTGCCATTTGTATCTGGCGACATGCACGGCATGTCCAAGCCTCGGAAAGGTAGAACCGGGGGCCGTGGTGGGTGCTATGTCTGTTGCCGGACGCCCTGTCCGGTCTGGCCTGCAGCTTGTAGGCCGGGAGCGGGCAATCGGGCAATGGCCGTTCGGCCCGCCTAACGCGTTTGCGAGGCAACCCGGGGGTCATCATGCGGATGGCAACTCTGAACCAAGAGCCTACCGTCGGTTGGGCAAGGCAACACCTGCGAAGGTCAGCTGATCATGATGTGGATGTCTTAGCTTCAAGCAAGTGGAAGAAGCATTCAGCTCGACTCCGGAAGGAGTGTGAAGATTTTGTATCCTCTGCTGGCACCCATGTTTTTGCAGATGCTGCTGCCGAGACCTCAGACCTCAGGGCCAGCCAGGGCCATCCTGCACCCTCCACGTGGGTTACTGGAGCTACAAAACGATGCACCGAAACTTTGTGAATGTTTCTTGGTCAATTCAGACCTTCAAGGATCCCCACCACATCAATCTTTCCAGATAATATAGTTGTAGTAACTTAAGTTAGATATAAGTTACTTAAAGTAGACTTATCATAAGCCTATTTTGACTGGAATAAGTAGTTTTTAAGGCCAAAATAAGTAGACCCTAAGTAGCCCCTGCTTTTTGCAATTCCTGGTTTTGAAATCAATGACAGGAAAATAGCGTTTTCTTAAAATTCATGTTTTTTGGTCTGCATGTTACAGGGATAGAGGTTTTGGGGGTTGCCATCCTGGTAACTGCCGTTGTTTTTGGTACCTCAAAGCCGCCATCCTCATCTGTCGCCACTTTCAAGCCCCTGCTGCATGTCACATATAAAGAGATGAAAACTTGAATTTGTTTAATGGATCACACATTTTCTTTTTGAAGCTGCCGTTCGCCGTTGTTAGTGCAAACAAAGAACTTTGTTAGGCCCTATGTACTGCCACCAGCTAGGCAAACTCAGCTGCTCTTGCACTGAAGGCTTCACCAGCATATTCTGCGAGGTAGCTTCCACATGCTAAGGTTTCCAATTTTTTTTGCATTTCCTTGACTAGGACAAAAAGTCCGCAGCGTTCGCCGTGCAGGCACTGCTGGACGACTCCCCCTCTCTCTTGCAAAAGAATGTTTGAAGCGTGCCGTCATTAAGCCGAGTTTGCAAAGCTTTGGTTGCTGGCGGTTGTTCATCACAGAGCAGCCATTTGCTAAGCAGGGCCTCAGAGCGATTAATTCGCCCTTAAGCTGATGATCAAGCAAGCCGCACTTGACCACTCTGCGTTGGGACTCGTAAACTTCACAGCTGGGAAGCCAGTGCATCTTCAAGATGGCTTCTGGCGGTGGAGCCGATTTATGACGACTCTGTTTCTGATGCTGCTTCTGGAATTCTGTCAGCTTCTGCAGGACAGAAGTGACTTTGATACAGGAGATATGTTTCAAGTTTCAAGTTTACCCTAAACCCTAAACCCCTAAACCTTAAACCCTATAAACCCTTATAAACCCTAAACCCCTAAACCCTTATAAGCCCTAAATTTCAAACACAAAGGGGCGAACCTGCCGTTTTCTCTGACAAAGCTTGATACACATGTGCCTGCAGCATTACAGGTCTCAGAATGCAGTGAATTGCCTGCGCAAGTCTCCTTAGACGTTACAGGTCTCAGAGTGCAGTGAACTGCTCAAAAGGCAACTGATCCTCCAAAGGACATCTCCACAGATTTACACTGATTAAAGATTCTCTTTCTTGGAAAGTGTAAAAGGCAGCCTCAGAGGCTTCAGAAGTGCTTGCCACCATTCGTGAGCTCGCCTCGGCTTGGTGAGCAGGTCCGCAATCTGCTCCTTCGTGGGGACCCAGGAAAGTTCGGAGATCCCGGGCAACACTTCTCGGATCGCCGCCAAGTCGATCGCCAAGCGGCGGTCAGCCGGAGCACGGGGAATGCCTTTTCTGTTCAGATGGTCGAAGAGGCTTCGGCAGTCCGTCAGAAGGTGGACCTTAGTGCGGGCTTGTTGAGGACGGACAAGTCTTCCAGCCATCAGAGTCTCCAACAGCGAGCAAAGATATTCTCCACCTTCCAGTCCATGGGCGCAAGCCATCGTCTCTGCTGCGAAGGTGCTTCGGCATACTCTCGGGCAGGAGAGACTCTTCCAGTCAAGGAGGCTCGTGCGAGCAGCTGCTCCGTGGAGTACATCCTTGTGCGCCATGAGAAAGACAACCCCAAGTTGGGAGGCTATGCTCGTAGCACCCTTCTTGGACTTCTTGGGTCTATGGGCGAAAGGGCCCACATCAATCTTGCCGTTATCTTCATCTTCAGGATACAACTGATAGTAGGGGTCCTCATGGTTCTGGGGCGCGTTGCTCCATCCGGCATCATGAAAACAGAGGACCACAGCATCTTCGAGGGGAACAGGTCGGAGTCGAACTCCCTTTTCTTGGTGTTCCAGGGCCCGTTTAGCGAGCTGATTCGTGAACTTCAGATACCGGACGGAGGGGGACTTCTGCACCTGCTGGGCCATCATGGAGACACCGCGCTGCAAGTCCGGCCGAGACTGGCCGGCCAGCCATGAAAGAGCTCCCGCAAGGCTGCGATGATCAGCAATCTGGTCCGGGCGGGCCATCTCGTCCTCGGCCCGGTCCTTGGCGATGTCCACCTCGAAGAGCCGGCTGGCTGCATATCCTTCCTGGGAGATCTGAACCTCATCTTCCAGGACATGCGCTTGGCTTCCCACATACTCGAAGGAGTCGAGGATCCAATCATCGACGGGGAAAACTGCGGACAAGGCGTCTTGCGCAGCCAACAAGTCCTTTCGCTGACCCACGCAGAGGATGTCGTCCACATGCACTGCGAGGTAAACTCGCGGTGCCTCGAGCTGATCATCCTCACCGACATTGTGGACCTGAAAGATACATGGGTCGAGGGGACATTGGGTGATTTTGATCTTCTTCTCATCGCCGAAGTCGGGCACCAGCTCTATGCCGCCAACCATTTGGCGAACCCACTAACCCAAATACCCCCTTTTTGATACGGACTATTTGACTTGGGTGCAAATCATCCAACCCCCCGCGGGGTTGTCGGATGAATAACTCCCTCCTTAGCGGCTCCCCATTTAAAAAGGCGGCCGTAATATCACCGGCCGAGGCCGTCCAATCAGCAGCAGCTCGCCTTGTAGCGCACAGTTGCAGCAAAGACAAGATTCCAGCTCGAGACACTGTCGGTGCACTCGTGGAGAGGTTGCCGGTGGTGATATCAGGATCGAGATGTCCTCCCCCACGAGTCTGCTCTTATGTCGCCACGGGGTGGAGGGATTCAGCTTCCTCTTCGCAAACGCCTTATCCCTATAAGCAAATCGGGACGGCAACACTCTTTCCGGCCTCGTTCCAAGTATCTCACGTGATTCTTCGATTCCCACCGGCTCCAATGCCTCGTGCTGGAGGTGCTCTCTCCATTGAAGGCTCTCAGCCTTCCTGAAAGCTGGTCGTTCGCTTTCTGGTATGCTGGACCACGGGATCTCCAATTGCTTGAGCCCGCGCTCAGTGGTGGGCCGCTTCAGCATGAATGCCTCGTGGGTCTCGGTGCACAAGGCCCGGGAAGGAGGCCCTTTTGTCCGGTGGCGTTTGGCAACCGGTCGCTTCGCTTGCCCTTCGCCCTTCTCCTCCTCCGTGTCTGTGAGCCGGTAGGTGTCGCTCATATAGTCCGGGAGGGCGAGGCGCCATCGACATTGACGAAGAAATCACCTGGAAGTAGTTCAGGCTCCTTCCCCTGGATCATCGCCACTCTTGCCCTCGAGGTGCTGGCCGATGTAGTGTCCAGGATCATCAGGGTCGCCTTCCACCAACCTCATCAAGTCGTCTCTGGTGCTGCGAAGGGTGAAAGCTTCCCCAAGCTCCTCGCCGGTGGCAAGCCTTATGTGCTCAGCTGCACAGAGATGGCACCGGCCGGCGAAGGAAATCCAGCTGTTGGGCCCCTCATTGCCTATCACCGTGCCTGGCCCTTTCCAAACCCAATCCTTGGAGTTCCTCGGCTTCCGGAGAAAGTAGACGACATCGCCGACACTCAGAGTGCCAGGGGCTACACGACTCCTTTGAAGCAAAGCTCTCCGCAACCTCTGATCACTTTGACAGCGAAAGAACGCGGCTTTCGCCGCGCGCCGGAGAGTATGTTCACGTGCCCGAGCTCGATCATGGCTAAGGAGATGCTCTTCCTGCTCGGGGTTGCCCTGGCCCAAAAGCTCACCGGGGGTGGCGGGATCTCGCCCCCAAACGATTTGTGATGGAGAATATCCACCCACTCGTCTCAACTGATTTTTAGCGGAGTTGACCGCCGCCACGCACAGTGGGATTTCAGAGGCCTCGGCAGAGTGTTCGTCGCAGACCTTGGCAAACATCTCTTTCCACACGCCACCATGTCTCTCGGTGATCCCCTGTTGCCAGTGCGCTTGCCCAGCACTGGGTCGGATCTTCGTTCCGAACCATATGGCAATGTTCCCGAAGGCCGCCTGCAACCCAGTCTCCAAATCCACTGCGAGGGTCTGTGGAGCACCGAAAATGTTCACCCAAAGCGAAACAAAAGCACTCTCCAAAGCCTCAGCGTTGTGCCCATCCACGACGGCACACAAGTGGAAAGTAGAGGACAGGTCCACAGCCGAGATGACATCGTGTCGTCCTCCTTGGGCATCGTATGTCGAGCCCTGAGTCTGCAGATTTGGTAAATTTACATTTCCCGAAATTTACAGTAAAATTTACACTTTACAGTAAAAATTTACAGTAAATTTTACTGTAGATGTAAATGTAAATTTTATTTACATTTCATGTAAATCAATTTACATTTCATGTAAATGTGATTTACATTTCATGTAAATTGATTTACATGGAATGTAAATTTTTTTGCATGACAAAAAGGGACCATGTGCACCTCATGAACATGCAGAAAAAGGAAGGAACCAAGGGCATTGG
>CAJNIZ010048015.1:90217-107972 GCA_905231905.1 Symbiodinium pilosum | reverse complement strand
AGCGTCTTGGAAGAAGTTCTGTGAGAGTGAAGCCGTGGTTGTCAAGTTCATGTTGGTTGTGATCATGACAGTCTGCATGTACATGTTCAGTGTCGCGGAGAAAGTTTTGAAGAAAATGGTTTTGGATAGTGCAACATGGCAGGATTGGTACCTGTCAGGAAGATGGCAGGATTGGGGACGGGGACAAAGTCGGACCGCACTCAGCCATGGCTTGGAGCAAAACTTGGAACAGAGCATCCAGCCGTGAAACAGCTGATTTGAGCCAAAACGCAAAAACAGATTCTGATTTGCGAGATTTCATACTTTCTATATTTTTACACAACAACATGAAAAAATCATGAAATAGAAACCATGAAAAAACAGTAAATAAGTAAACCTTAAGTAGTTTTTAAGTAGAACCTAAGTAGCCCATAAGTTCTACCACTGAAAACCATAAGTAACTTATGTACACCCCCAAGTTACTTATGAGTACGCGGATACTTGGGGTGAACTTAGTACACATAACCAAGTTATAAGTGGTTAATCGGACTACAAGTTACACTTAAAGTTTACTACAAGCTACATATGTGGAAAGATTGATGTGGCATGTCACCCTTTCCAAGCAATTCCCGTGCACGACGTCATGCTCTTCTGCTAGGCAAACTTGCGCAGTTTGCGGAGGATTTAAGACGTCTAGACTCTAGACGTTTGTCAGTGCTAACCCTTGCACATCAAGAAATTTCGCACAGATGTATTTGAATGCCTGGTCTTTGCATCTTTTCATCCAAGACTGAAATCTGATGGTTTGTTGGGTCTCACCATTAACCTGGCCAAAGGACCTTTGCAGTCATTGGCAAATCATTATATTATTCAGGATCAGGGGGCCTGCTGGACTACCCCTTGGGAATTTGATTGCCTAGCCTGTTCGAATAAGTGCAATAACAGGAAGTACGCGGTTCCATTCGGTTCGTTCCTGTGCGCTTTTCGGAGCGGTTCGGTTCAAAGGCGGTTGGGTTCTGCACGGTTCATGTTTCTTAGCGTTTCTTGTTCTTGCGGTTCGCGGTTGTCCGCGGTTGTTGGCGGGCCCTTGGCCTGGGGCTGGCTGTAGCTGGGCACTGGAAAGATGAGTGAAGATACCAGCATCGAATCTAGTCGTCAAACTCAAGTCCATGGCCTTCTACACAGACCGTTCACACATTGGCAGGCATAATCAAGCAGATTTTCGATGAAAGACATAATGCGAATCACAGCGCCGAAAGCCCACTCTACATGGGCTGCAACCACAAGCGCCATGTCTCCTTATCCCACTTTGCTTGTTGCCCTTCACCTTTTCTTTGGACAGTCGTACTGAGTCCTATATCGTATGCCTTAAGTTCCTCGCCACCTTCGTATACCTTCGGTATCAAAACCCCCGCATGGGTCCGAATGGAAGGTGCCAAAGGGTTCCCTGACCAACATGAGGGGCCGAGCGCGTCGTAGTGAGTGGATTCGCAGTGGCATGGTCTGAGCATAAGTTGGGGCCAAGCATGTTGAAGAACTGAGGTTGACCACGTTACTGCCTGCCATGCCCGATGCTGAAGTCAACCTTTGCAGAATGTGTCCAAACAAGTTTGTGTTGTGGAAGGTACTTTCTCACAGTGCTTCTCGACTTCCTGGCACACTCGTCGAGTGGTTCAGGCTGGAGATCTTCATTCAGAAGAAGCTTGATTGCTGGTCTTTGGCTTGAACATGTCAGGATTGATGCTTGTTCGTCACTAAGCCGAGTGAGGCAAGTACTCAGAACATTTCTGAAAGCTGAGTGCTGAGGCTTTCTCGTTGCCAGCAGCGTATGTGGCACTGGGATGGTGCCTGTGCCTTCTAGCCGCTCGGTACCACTATAGACACTCTCCGCATTGGGGCGGGTTACTGTACCTCTGCACGATGGAGGCGGTCTTGGTGCACCGTTTGCTCTCTGTCTTTCGACCTGGATCCTGGTGCGAGCTTCTGCCTCGGCTCTTGGCTCTGTAAAGTCTAGGCATGCTAGGGGGGGCCCGTTAGGCTGAAGAGCGGCTATGCTGGGCAACTGGGGCAGGATTGGGTCAGTGCGGCATCACTTGGTGACGCCACGCCCTGAGAAGAAGCAAAGCCGGCGCAGCGTCGAAGAATGGTTCTGCCGAGATTCTCTGAGCAGCTGAATGCCATGTCCCTCACCATCTTTATGGGCAGCTTGGCTACTTTTCATGGCCTTTGAGGAACCTTGCCTAGGCCTAAACCTGGAGCGCTCAGGCATGGCCTTGGGCTCACCCTTCTACAATTTCTGGCTCAAGGCTCCATAAGGCTGCTTGAAATCTGAAGCAGCTAAGCAGATGTGTTTTGAGGCTATGGGAGCCCAAGTCGCAAAGGATGCGCTTCTTTTGTTTGGTGCTCTGGAAGGGAGCTGCACTGGCTCAGTACCGAAGAGTTTCTTGATAGACTCAGGACAGCCATTCTTGGCGACTACCGATGGCTGACGGTGGGCCAGGGTGCTTCCGTTGACAAGGAGGCAGGAACAGGAAAAACACAATCGATTCACATTGGCTTCCCAAAGTGCCCAGTCCACTGGAGGCCGTGCTTTCGTGCAGGCGAATGCTCCCAGGTGCAGGTGTGGGGGCAAATATCCAATTCAGATCTTTGCATCTCTCTGCTTCACCACAAGGTCGGCAAGGCAAGCGGGGGGCTTGGGCTTGGTCTTGGCAGCCACTCTGGGAGAACTGCTGCTGACAAGCTTGATGTCACAGCCAAGGTGTTACAGCTGCACTGGTAGGGTGGTCATCGGACCTGGCAGCACTGTTTCCCATTCTGCCACAGTTGCTGCAGCAGAGACAGGTGCGCTGTGCCAGTTATGTCTGGGAATCTCAAGTCTGTCTCATGGCTCCTGTGGATTCATGACTAACCCATCCCCATCCAAGTTTGTTGGAGGCAGTCTCAGCACGCTGGCACCCTTGTCTGCAGTCACGGGCTGAGCTGCTTTCCGACGCGATCCAGGATCCACCGGCTAACGTAGCCAGGTGGGGCCTTCAATGCGGCTTCCGGCACAGACGCTTGCGGTCGGCCAGCTCCTGAACTTCATAGTCAGGACGAGGCGCTCCGCTGCCATCCACCGAGGACTACCACCGCAGGCCTTCGGATGGTCCAAGCTGGGCTTGGTAAAGCCAAGTTCCCGGCCACTGCCGAAAGAGCTGCCCGAAGCCCAGTGGCTTGGCAAATGATTCTGAGATTCCGATGATGCGGGCATCAGGCAGCCTCCGGTGCTGCTGCCTGCCTTTGTCAGCCGTGCCATTGGCCGCATGAAGGCAGCACGGCAGCAGTCCCATTCATTTTTTGTAGCGTTCGTAGATGCTCGCAGCGTGCAGCACTCGATTCATTCACAGGTGCTGCAGTCGCAGCAGGGTGGGGAAGTGGTGCCGCTGGTCAGTGGCTCTACGGGCTTCTTGGGAAGGAGCGCCATGGCCTGGCCCTAGAAATGTCGCTCAAAAGCGTCGCCTGAAGGAGCCTTGTGGCAGCCCTTTTGGAATCTGGGGCTTGCAGCCGGATCGTTTGCCTGGTTCGTGCTGCGGACCCAGCAGCCGCAGAGCGCCGGGTCTTGGAGGCCGCATTCTTCAGTACAGTAGAGTAAAACGCTCGAAAGCAGTGTCCTGCTGCGCAGGCGCTTGAAAGGGCCGGCACCTCCCATCTCGACCTGAGCATCTTGGAGGCATCCCGCCGCAGTTGTGCCACAAAGTATCTAGAAAGAAGCATCGTTTGTTGGGCCGCCTGCTAAAAAGCAGCCTGCTTAGCTGCTTGCTGCTTGGTTCGTAGGCCGTCCCAGGGGACTTGCAGCAGCGAAACTTTGGCCGGCCTTTTGCAGAAGTGCAGCGGCTAGCAGGCGCGGCCTCTTTCTCAACCTTGGTTTAAGCAGGGCTCAGGTGAAGCTGTGAAGCTTTAGCTGTCTTGGGCTTCTGTTGAGTTTGCAGACGGTAGCTTGTACAAGAGCTGTGCATTGACATGGGGAATTGGCCGCCGAGGGCGGGTGACGCATGTGATCCACGCAGCGGCCAAGGCTCGGAGGGCAGAGGAACGGAGAGGGAACGGAGAGTGCTTGAGAGCGCATAGCGCAAGCATAGCGCAAGCATAGCAGCAGAGCAAGAACCGAACGAGAAAAAAAAGCCAGAGGTGAATTTGACCGAGCCTTTCGACCTCATGAAGAAGGCGGGACGATGGGGAGGGGGGGCTGGTGGCAGCTTGGCCTGGTTGCTATCGCAGGATATCGCAGGCAGGCATGGGCATGGCTTTCCCATTGTCCTTGCGACCAGGACAACGTGGACGCAACGGCCCACCTTCTGGAATTCTGCTGCGTATCCAGACCAAAGCCATTTCACCACGTGTCCACCATGGGCATTCTGACGTTGGAGCCCGAGGGCCTCAGGGCTGAAGCCAAGCTGAAGCCAAGCTGAAGCCAAACGGTTGGAAGCTGTTCTGGGAACCCAAGGCCAGACATGCTGGACGGGCCTTCGGAGGCAACTTGTCGTAAAGCCGCGCAGAGCTGTGTTGCAGGACCGAAATGGCGTGGTACCGGAGGGGGCACCTTTGGGCGATATCCGTTCTCTTCCAATGTACGGCACGGGTGATCAGGAGACGGGCTGATAGCATGGAAACACCAGCAGAGGGCGATCAGTCAGGCCAATGGCTACCCTCAGAGCAAGTGGTTGGCCGAGAGGTTGGTCTTTGAGGCCAAAGGGGTGAAAGCATGGGTGAGAGCCTGT
Source organism: Symbiodinium pilosum (assembly GCA_905231905.1). Lineage (NCBI taxonomy): Eukaryota > Dinophyceae > Suessiales > Symbiodiniaceae > Symbiodinium > Symbiodinium pilosum. The sequence goes on along the minus strand of CAJNIZ010048015.1, from coordinate 103,233 downwards.
TCTCGGCGTCCTCTCTGCTTAGGCTGCTCGTCAGGGCTTGCCCTGCTACATTCACCGGCCTGGCCTTATAGGCCCCGCTTCTACAGAAAGAGCCATGACTCGATGACACTGTTGCATCATGTTGCCCTGTGTTGCACCAGTGGGCCAAGCTCCAGCTAGTGCATGTGTAGATATGTGTAGCTGGCTAGCTGGCTTCGTAGAAACAAGCTTGAACGTGCCGGTCTGCAATGATGCCGTGACGTTTCCAAGACATGTAACCCGCACTTAGATCCACATGAGATGTTGGTGCTCCTTCCTTCCTTCTTGCCTGCCTCCCTTCCCCGGAGGTGGCCATTCGGCGACGGGCGCAGCTGCTGAGGATGTGTTCTTTCATTTTCTATCAGACGTGCCCCTGAGCAGCTGAGCATCTGACCAGTCGGCCAGTGACCTTGTAAAGTGAGGTGTTGAAGCTCCAACGCCTGCCTGCCATGGAAGGGCGGAAGTTCAACTTGACGCCTGTGGATTGGGTTGCCAAGGCATGGATTGTAAGCTCGGAGTCACTCGTACTCGTGAAATTCCGTGCATGTGTGTGCGGCGGGCTATTGTGGGCCTGAAGGCAATTGTTCGAATACTTCTTCCGGGTTGGCTGGAGACCCGCCGCAGTCCCAGAAAGCGATGAAAGCATGCTTAGGCCATAAAATTGATCACTCTCAATCTGAGGCAAACTTCCAAATGGCAGTGTCTTCCACCCTGCCATGCCATGGTCTCAGGTACATCTCTTCAAAAACATTAGCCATGCGTAGGTCGCTGGCTAAGCTCGCAGAGAAAACACACGCTTGCTTGCTGCACATGCTAGCAGCTGCTAGCATCCTAGCATCCTAGCTCCGGCTAACTCAAAACACTTGATCGCTTGGGCGCAAGTCCCAAAAGATACGGTAGCACGTCACCTTGCGCAGACCACAGCCAGGGTGTCAAAACCGTCAGCATTTTCGGGACAGGCAAGCCGAAACGTATTAGTGCGCCTTGACTTCAGCTGAATAGCATGCCAGATGCAGACGTCAAAATGAATGGATGCATCGGAAGGTTGCAAGCGGAACAAGCTACACTCGCACGCTTTGTGGTTTTGCCGCATCTTTGCGTCACAGATCATTTATCCCAAAAGTGTCGCGAAAGCTTTTCCGTGCAGGAGGTTGTCTACAAGATGGCTTGAAGTATGATATGTCTTGATGGGATGTGAATGGGATGATGCCTAGTACTCTTCACATTCGGCCAAGCTAGAAGACTTGGTAACAGATTCCCCCGACCTGCTAAAGGGTACTATGAGAGTTCAGTGGAAGAAGCAGGCCAAACGAAACGACATTGTCATCCTACAGTTTGCTCCTCATGGGGGCAAATGGCAGCAGAAGGTCCAGATTGTGGTGAAGAATATGCCAGCCAGGGTGGCAATGATCATGATGAAGCGCATCCACGCCGAGCTCCTCAACAATCTGGTTCCTCTGGCTTGTCTGGCTCTTCTGGCTCCTCCGGCTGTTCTGCTCCTAATCCTGGGGCTGACTTTCCCACTGCCTCGTCCTCCACTTGCTCCTGATCCTGCGCGTGTGCTGATACATTTCCTTTGCTCAACTTCTCATCGCCATGTGGGCCCTTCTTTGTTTCCTTACTTTCCCGCGGTTTCTTCTGGGCTTCATGGATTGCACTACTCTGCGGAGTCTTGACAGGCTTTGCCGGCACCTTCTGCACGCGAAGGATCAAATCTTCCTGGTCGGCAGAGCTTTGGTCTAGATTGATACTGAGAGGGCCCTTGAAGGTAAGGGATTCGAAAGATCAGGAGCCCACAATGCAGTAGACCCGGACAACACCGGACAGAGGAGACCATGCTTCAGTTCACCACTGTTGGGAACTCCACTCCGGCTAACCCTAGGGTCTTCAAGACTGTTAGGGGTAGGTATGCATCCATTACCTCCAACTCTAGAAGTGTCAGCTTGTGGATTAGTAGCCGCAACTACAGCTTGCGCGCTACCGCTAAACAAAACTCCTGCAGTGGGTGAGACAAAACTGGATCTTTGACCCTCAGCTCTACCTGCTGCTTGACCTCCGGTCCGGGCCTTAGGCCCTAAAACTGACTGCGCAAGCGCTAACCTGCCAGGTCTGCTGCTATCTGCAGCATTTGCAGTGTCCTCGGCTCCTTCCAACGCAGTATGCGCTTTTTACTGACGCCGGACGCGACTTTTCCAGACTAGCGATACGCTCCTGTAAAGCCTCGTTCTGGTTGAGCAACAACTGCAAAATAGTACTTGTGTGTCCCGTCACAACTCCAGACTGAGCGATCTGCTGAACTGCAGGTCTAACACTTGCCTAAGCATGAGGTTCCGGAAACGCACCGCTCAATACCTGCTCCAAATAACTCAGCATCGCCAGAAGCTAGACGAGATAAATCAACTGCAGCCGGAGCTGCATCCACTCGCAAGCCGTAAACTTGGCTTTCCGCCTGGTCCAATTGCAAACCTTGCAACTGACTCGTCATCTGATTAATTTGGTTCAAGCCAGCACTAGAAGTACTGTACCTATCTATGAGCATTTAGCACTGTCCAGGTCTCCTGTGTCACGAGATGCAGCATTGGTGGTTCTCCGAAGCATCTCGCCACCAGAGGTGTGTCTTACTGGCAGCTCTTCAGAGGACAGCTGTCCAACCAACTCGTAGGGTGGATGTCCGTCATCTACTCAACCATTGTCCCTGATTGGGACTCTGCATGTCTGCCTGCTCAGTAGCAAGCCCCTCCACTGTTTCATCAACTAGGAAAATCGTGTCGAGCTGCTTGAAGGCGAAACTCCTCCCACTAACAGTGTGATCTTGACCAGACATGGCAGCCAACCACTCCACAAAAGTGTAGTAGCAGGCTTGGGCTCATAACCTGCGTGAAGCAGCGAGGGCGAGGGACAAGGCACCAGCGCGGACAGCCTTTTTACTTGAAGGCAATACGCACCCAAAGGGAACAGCCTTGTCTTGAGAATTTAAAAACCGTACAATAGTACTGAACTCACTGTACAAAATGCGACCTACCTACTCTGGGATTTAAAGATGGCTGCGAAGCAAACACATGCTTCTACAGTGCTTTACTGGCATGCGCAGCGCTCTCATGTACAAGCAGGAACCATTTGGTCTGAAAGATGGAGTTGTGTGTGGCAGCCATCAATTGGAACGATGGCCATGGTCCATATCATGTGGATCATTGGCAAGAACTGGTCGCGAATTGAAAGGAGTGTGCGATGGCACATGTATGGCCAGTATTGGACGGTAAGAATAACAACGGGTTTGGATGTGTGCATGATTCGCTGGAGTGATGGACGTACTCTCAATCCCGCCATTGCGGGTGAGATGGTGGGTTGCACACGACTGAGACCTATGCATGAGCCATGGACCTCTTTGGTTCCTGGGAATGAAAGTCCAAGCAGTTGGATTTGGAATGTCCGCAGCCAACGAACTTGTAGGCAGGGTGTTAAGATATTTGACACACAGGAGACGTATCTGGGATGCACCATTTCAATACGTTTGTTTCATTTTAGAGTCCAATACCGCAGCGCTTTCAGCTCGAGAGAAAAGAATCTCTTTAGAGTTTTGCTGTTCAACTCTGTCACAATTGGCTTTAACTTGGATCCTAAAAGCATGCATGCACTCACACTGACCGCGCTTGAAAATCTTTGCTCATGCTGCATGCAATCATTCCGAGATGTCTGCATGGCAACTATCAGCGCGTGGAAGAGTAGAAGGGTGATGGCCAGATCACAAAAGCTTGCAAAACAATGCACGGCGTAGTTTACAAGAATTTATGGTATAGATCACGTGCAGGTACGTCCAATGGCGTTCCATTGGATATTACCAGCAAGCACCGAGCGTCTCCGTCGGCGCAAGATTGGATGGGCTGCTTGCGCCCCCTGCTCGCTGAAGGTCAATGGTACTCTTTAGAAAACCCGTGTGGACATGGGTGTCCACACACACAAACAACTTGTACAGTATGTCATTCGCCTTTCCCGCGCTCGAGTGTGATGTAATATTGGTTGAGGAATTTGATGCGGGGCTTCTCTTTCAAGCTAGCTCTTGAGCTCTTGGCATTGATCATCTTGCTTGTGTAGACATTCGTAGACACGGGTAGACAACAAGTTGGCATTTGGTGACTGAACTCAGGCCGAACAATGAGATCACCACTGACAAGATGGCTGCGGTTTTGAAGCGCGTCGGGCGCGCTGGTTTTGAGCCCGGTTCGGGATGGTTTTGTGGTCAGGCGATGTTTTTGAATGTCGAGGTAGCAGCTTGCAGGAAACAAACATTCTTTCGAGCTTGCCGAAGCAAGTCAGCATGCACGCTGTGCAGATATGTGAATGCAGTGTAAGCCTTAGGGGACATTCGGGTCGCGTGGGGGTCTTGTGGTGTCTTGGGGTGGGGTGTTAAACTGCGTGACCTGCTCTCGCCGTTTTTGTCCCAGCTTGCACATTGTCAGTGTTTCCCACTTTTTCGATTAGCCCGTTGATTGTTTTGCCGCATATCGTTTCCGATGTATTTGGAGTGCATGCACGCACCTCGCAAGCACAAAGTCTTCTGCGCACTGATGAAAGATTGATCCCGGGCATCATGAATTGTTTGCGGTTTGGGTTTAGTGCCATCCTTGATACATGCTAATTATGCCCAGCAGAAAAATGTGCGGGTAACTAGGAAGTAGAGACGGAGTTGATGCTCGGCAAACGCATTGTTCTGGATGCCGCGTTGGCAGAACCAGCCCCGGTCGGTTTGGAATCACAAGCCCTTCATTTAATATTAACGCTAAAGCGCGCCGCCTCGGCCGGCTCGTCTGTGTGGCAGCCTGGAACACGACAGCTTGAAAGCAACTTGCCCCTTGTATCCCTACATAATCGTAGCATAGAATCTTCTATAAAACCCACTTACAGAGCCCTTTATGACCTTCTAAAATACAATATCCATATAGAGCTCTTCTCCTTAAACATTTGTATGGGAATTACAGGATCCCCCAGCTGCACATTTGAAAGAGGCCGAGAATAGCCGTGGAAGGCCGGGACGGGGGCGCAGCCGGGGGGGGGGGTGAAGGTTGCGATCCAAAGCAGGAAATTTCAGAACCTCCCTAGGCACCAGACCAGACCTTCCGGCGGGGGTCACCTGATTCTGGGGAAGTCGGGGTGGGTAGAGTCTTGCTCCCCCAGACACTAAGGGATGTCCGCAATGTTCACAGAGCGCAGATGTGCTGCTGAAGCACAGTAGCCTCATGAAGCCCTGTGCAGTATCTCAGTGCCCTTGTGATCTCCTTAAGCATTTGGGGGGAGGAACAGGGGGGGGCGCAGGGCGGGGTGGGGCCTCGCGCCGCAAACCCCCCTAAGAATTTGGCAACAACCCAGAAATTCACCTGACCTCGAGCCCCAGGCTTTCCGCCCAATCCCTCCAGAGCTGCCCGCCCAAACGGGTCGGCATTCGGTAGAGTCTCGCGAGGCTGGGGGCCTTGGCGGATATTTGATGCGTGAAATCTTTTCATTTCCTTGCTTCCTATAGCTAGCATGTGGCATTCTACTCACGTGGGCTTCGACAGTCCATGAGAACTTTGGTCCAGCCTGCGTGCTTACAGGCAGCTCATGGCCTCTCGCAATTCGAAGTGAGGGTTGCGCCGCAGGGGAGTTTGCGGTGTTCCATGAACCCACCTTGTACCATCTCTGTCCTCTCTGTGCGGTTCACAGTACACCAGTACACGCTTCACATGACGCAAATCCCTCGTCTATGCTGCTAACGCTCTGTCTTGGTTTTTTTGCATAAGCTTTTTATGTGTGTCGAGGCGGTCAAGTACTGGCAGTGCTGGAGCTTTGAGAGAGAGAGCGTAAGAGGTACTGGCATTTGGAGTTCATGGACTTTGCTGGAGACTTAACGCTTTCAGAAGCTCCTGGATGAGGCATGGCTAGGCATGCATGGCCAAGGTGGAGTGGCGCAAGAACATCCTGGCCTCGCCTTTGGACCTTTCACCCTAAACCCAAAGCTTTGAATTTTGTGAGAATTGCTGAGAATTGCGGCTTACGTTCTGCAGGACTTCAAGAGTTGGTCTTTCTGTGCCGCACTGACGGTTGAGGTGCATTTGCAGCGCGAGCCTGCTGTACACTTCCGTAGACATGTAGACATGGCCAGGGGGATGGAATTGACTCCATGGCCGGTACCGCAAGAGGTGCAGAGGCCATTCGGGAAGCTGTTGGGGAGGCAGGACAAGCCAAACGAAGCCAAGCGGAGCAAGCTCCTTTCAGTCGGCTTTGTGAGGGCTTCGACAAGTACGATCCGCTTGAGAGTTTGGAGCGAATGTTGCGGTGGTATGCTGCGCAAGGACTCCCACAGCAAGGTCTGAAACAAGTTTCTTTCTCAAAGACTGCCAGGCCGACTTCCGCAACCTGAGTCCTTGCATCGATGTAGCTGAGTGCAGGAAGGGATGGTAAGCAGCCTGGTAGCAACGTAGCAACGCGGTAGCATGTGTTGACACATGTCGACTTGGCCACTGGGCGCTGGCAAGCTCCACGACCACGTGTATTGATTCAAAGTAGATGTTTTGGTCCGCTTTGCCTGCAAAGCAGTGCATAGCACATTCGTTGTACAGTGCACCCTGTTCACTCCTTGCTGCATTTGCCGATTTTACCAGAAAGTTGGCAGGCAGACACCAGGGTTTAGGGCTGATTGGGCCGATGGATCGAAAAGGAGGCATTGACGAGTTGACGAAATGAAACAAAAGGCAAAATTGCCAAAACTGCAAAGGCTGAGCGCATCTTGCTGATTCTCCCTGGACTCAGCTTTTTCAGCTCAGCTTCCAGGATGGCCTCTGCCCCTAAAATATGAAAATGCGAAAAAAACATAGCCAAGATTTTGTGGAGCAGAGTCACCAGGGAGAGAGAACACAAAACGGTCCTTTCAGAGTCGACCCGATTCCGCCATGTCAACGGTGCTTGGCGTCCTCGTGGTCTTGGCTTTGTCTCCCCGGAAGTTTTCAACAAGAACTTGTAGAAAAAGGTGCGTGAAGTCAGCTTTTTTCTGACAGGTGTTTGGCCCTGTTGCGCTTCTTTGCGGCGGATGTGCCGAGCTCAGACCCGTGCGTAATCCGACGTATTTGCCGCCTGCACTCTGGCTGACACTTCTTGCCCAGCCAGGTCTATGATCTGGTCATCGTGTGGATGACGGCTAGATGGTACCAGGTCTCGGCAAAGGTCACAAAGCTCTAGATTTCTTAAGATGCCACTGATTCCACTCAGGCTGTCTTTCAAAGACTGAACAAGGGCGATCGACTCCTGGATGTGACTTGGCGCAGGGCCAGTGGGCACACAGCAAGCGCGAGCACTCGAAGAATGCAGGTCGGTATCGGAACGGCTTCCGCCCTGGTGCGGAGCAAGGTGAGTTCTGAAAAAACCGTGTAGCATGTCGAGTGTAGCTTTGCGTGCTGTGCGCAGGCGGAGATGCTGACCCGGCGAGTCTCGGTCGTAGGGATCGACTACGAGGCGGCCTACGTCCGCAAGGCCGAGGCCAGCTGAGAAGAAAACGCAACATGAAAACACATCAAACGAATCAGAATCCCTTCCTTTTTAAGCTCACACTCACACTCAAAGTCCTTTTCTTAGGGAGGTTTAGTTTTTGGACTTGTTGCAGCTTCTTCGTGAAACGAGGCCGTGCTGAAGGCCTCGGGGCTTTGGCAGGCGGTGCCCGCCGGCACTGAGGGCTACCGGCCCGGGGAGCTCCTGCCTCAGTCACAGCGTGCTACGCAGACGCATCAGGTGAATTGAGCACAGCTGAGGTTCTACTGTGCCTGGCTGAGAGTTGAAAACAAGTGCATTTGGAGTGCTTTGAAGTGCTTTGTCTGAAGGTCATGTGCTGGAGCGCTCCATCTATGACAACCTGAATGACCTTTGCCTTCAGGTCAACGCTGGGCATGCCGCGCACATGCAAAGTGTAACACTATGCAAAGTACTTGACTGAGTTCTCAGAATCTCTGAGAGGTCGGCGATGAACCCTTCAGAGGCGAGGTCCCTTCGGAAGTTCCGGAGGCTCTCGGGGCATTGGCAGGTTTTTCTTCAGTGCCAATGCTGTTCCACGTTCCAAGGACCAGAGGTTCGACGCAGTTTATTTCTCGGGCTCCTTTTCAGCCACGGCCCCTGACTCCACCAAAAGACTCCAAAGTTCTGAAGTCGCGTGGAAGTTTGAGGTCTTGCCTGATCCACCGGCGGCCCTTGAAGCAGGCAGTTTTCGCGTTTAACCTCCCCTCTGACACATCTCTGACCGAACACGTAGCCCAAACAGCCTTCTCGTGACAAAGTCCTGTCATCTCAGAAGATAGAAGACAAATTTAAGAACACGACCCAGGTTGAGCACTTCCAATGCTTCTCTAGGTCTTGCAATGCAGACAGTACCTTGTCAGTCCTACCGCTGATGAAGCGCGACGGGCGAGTCTTTCTAACACAGCTTGGTTCTCAGGGACCTTGCTTCTGGTGGTGCCAGTTTGCTTGTGGGAACTTTTGGGGGGAGAGCAGACAGGACATTCCAGAAGGCACCCTCGCCTATGCTGGCTTGTCTAAAGCCCCTGCCGTCCCGCCACTTTCAGAACAATCGCCACAGAGCAGAAGACCTCGTCATGGTTTTTCATTTGGCCAGGGCAAAGTACATTACGACAATCGACTTTGGCCAGCTCATTACGGAGGTGCGAGAAAGCAAGGAGGGGGAGACTTCTCGCAAAGCAGCGGTTTTGCAAGGTTTCTCTTTGCTGCTGAGAGGTGGAAATTGAGAGGCTTATCTCGAGCGCCAAGAGTTTTGAAGTCCTGGAGCTCGAATCCCAAGTGCACCTCTTAGCAGCGTCCAAGCGTCCACAGTCAGCCTGAGGAACAGGCCCATCCCCGGCTCCATTGACACACAACTACAAACAGCGAGACTAATCATCCTGAAGCCAAAGCCGAAGAAGCCAAAGGCGGGGAAGTCGATGAAGCTGCAAAGCGTTTTTCTAGGCCTCTTGCCTTCCGCACGAGGCCTAGCAGCCTTCGAAGGGTCAGCCTTCGCTGAAGAAAACTGTCTCAAGTTTTGTTGATGCAAGGTTGGCATTCCTGCCTATGCAAGCGACATTCCAAAGCTGTTGCGGCCCGTGAAGCACCAGAGGAGACGAGTGTTGTAAGACGCCAAGAGCCCAATACCAAACTAGCATCGAAAAGCGCTGTGCAGAACTGTCAGCATAGTCAGCGCAAAAGAGGGAAGAATAGATTAGAATGATCAGAGGGTGAGGTTCTGCAGAGCATTGCAGAGCCATGGAGATTTGCAGCGAGAGAGGCGGCCTCTTCGCCCAGGGCGGAGGCGCGCTTTGGAGAGCCCCTCGAGTTTGAGGGGAACTTGACTTCCAAGAAAGGCTTCAATGACTGCTATGCGCACGTCCTCCTTCAGGCCATTTCTCACGTCCTTGCAACAGTCATTGAAGTGGAATTCAGTTGTGCAATTTCTGCTCTGCTCAGGCTGCCGTTGCTGGACTGGCATGCCTGGGTGTGCTCACAGGCTTCGTCATCGTCCGTAGCATGCCAAGGCCGGTGGCCGTTGCGGCAGCCGTAATGTCACGTAATGGCACATGCCTTTTAGCCCCTTCAAAAATCATCGAATGATTCATCGGCCTTGTCTTGAGGCTGAGAGTGCAGCGGACAACATCCATTGATGGGTTTCGATCAGCCTCCAGTGGCCTTCTGTTTTTGGCACGCTCCTACTTCGCCGCTGTGTGCTCACATAATGGCCCAGATGTGGTCAACTTGATTGCCATCAGGTGGCGCTGGCAGAGTTCGTTGTTGGGGTGAGCTCGGTTGATGTGCTCCCCCGAGCCTGAATTGACACATGTGTTTGAGATAGGATTCTGCAAGATTCAACTCGTCTCAGAGGTGGTGAATCCATCGCAAGGGGTCGGCGGCGCCTGCCTTGCTGCTGCTGTGGGGAACGCAGATTCCGGTTGGTCTCAAGATGTGCTGCTGGGCTTTTTTGTCATTCGCGGAGGCCATGGTGGTGGGCTTTTGGCAACTGCAGGCCAGGCAAAGCCGAGCAGATAAGAAGAAAGGAAGACCAACTCTCGCTTCAGAGTTGTCTCAGGAGGTGAAGCGCGGTCTGGTGGAAAGTTTGGGTTTAAAGCTCTGGTGGGTGCTGGCGACGCTTGCACAGGCACGTTCGAGAGGGGAGGAAAAGTGCATTGAAGATTTGCAGATTTTTTGCACACCGACTCCGACTGGAGGTGATCACCACCTACGACCGTGCTTCGAAACCTGGCGGAGTTGGGGCCTCGTTGCCCTTGCCATGATTGCGAGAAATTCTGATGTATACGTGCTGCCGGTACGCGCAGATACCGCTGGCCTTCGAAGCAGTGGAGCTCCTACTATGCGTGGCAGCCACGTCGGTGGCGCCGGCCAGATTTCGGACCTGAGGGTAACAGGCTACAGCTTCCTTCGGATTTCGTGGCTGGCTATTGCATGTTCCTATTTGCTGCCCATAAGCAGAAAAGAATGAAATACCAAGCAGGCCTATTTGGTGCCTTCTGGACGCCGTGGCTCGACACGAGAACCTCCGTTGCTCAGCGAGGCGTGGCAGTGACAGAAAATGAAAAAGTGACGTAGCGGGAACTCAGAAGTTCTCTGGTCACTCGTGCCTGTAGGAGGACGGAATCTCCATGGTTGGCAGTGGCCGGTTTGTCTGCCTCCTATTCTGAAGATTGCGGGTCCAGATATTTCCTGAAATTCTGTGGCTGTGTTTGAAGGCACGAAGCCTGAGCACGCGCGAGCCCTCCCCCGAGGTGGGCCCGCGGAAGTCTTCCGGAAGACTCTTCTTGATCAATGTTTTCATGTGTTTTTTCGCTGAAGCCGCCGAGGACCAAGTAGGACTCATCGGATGGATGGCTGCGAGCTCGAGCACTCGCAAGGAAACTATGCAAACGCAGAAATGAGAGCCACAGGCGTTCAGCTGGTTCACGCCAATTGTGGACTTGGCATTCCAGCGTGACAAGGACGCATGGCAGAAATGGAAAATGATTACAGCTGCTAAGGACTGCTACAGTGGGTTGTCATGGGCAGACACGGGGCTGATTTCCGTCACGGTTCACCTGATGCACTAGGCCGGTTCCCCTTACACGCTACACCCGAGCGTTGTCATTCTCACATGTTGTGAATAGTGCAATTCAGATCACGTAGGGGCTGTTCCCCGCTGTCACTTGGCTCACTCCTCTAGTACGGCCGCTGAGCCAGCTTAAGCTTTACGCTTGCACTGCAAAATGGGCGCCCGAGTGTTTGCTTGAGCACACTGTTCTGTTGGCGAGTTCTAGTGTCAGTTGGTAGCGGAGCCATGGATGCCGCCGAGGGCCACGGAGCCATTGACGTTTCGGATTTCCTGCTCTGGCGAAGGTTCGGAAGCACGCTCTCGACCTCCTGGACTACAGCCCGAGGACCTCGGCGACTTGGATCTGCAGAAGAGACCTTTGAGCAGCATGAGCCCGATCATTCAGGTGAACCTCTATGGCGATGTCTCACGTGCGATGGGAGTTCTTACGACGCGGCGAGAGGCCATGCAAGGCACCTGGGCTTACGTCCCAAGAAGGCGCGCAAGCCTTGCGCATTCTTCCACTTCTTCTTCGCTTCGACTTTGGATGCCTTCAGGTACCGGAAGACTACAGCGTCGACCCAGATCCTGCAACCGCTTCCACGACCCTCACGTCAACAACGGCGAGCAGCTGCGGCGGCTGGGCACGGCGTCCCAGGCGCTGCACTACCTGCTCCTGGTGTCTTTGGATTACACGATTCACCACTACCTGGCGGAGAGGCATGGCGCGATCAAATGCTGAAGGACCTCGGCGACCTTCGTGTGAGGCAGGGGGCCAAGTCAGAGGCAACTCAAGGAAGGGCCCGCTGCAAGGGGTCAGATGGTGGGGCGCTACGCCACTGGCACCACCGTCCTGGAGTTATCATATCGTGACGACACCCGAGCCTACGACCGTTGGGAGAGGAAAGTCCGCGTCTGGGAGCTGCAGGTGTCGGCATCCGCAAACGAAGCAGCCATGGCACTGTACGTGTCGCTAAAAGGCGAAGCCGAGGAGGAGTTAGAGCATTGCGAGCTCTCTCGCATCAATTGTTCAGAAGGAGTAAACAACATTCTTGAGGCTCCGCGGTGCTCTCCGTGCACGCGTGGTCTACCAGAAGCGCAACGATCGCCAGATACAACGCGGAGAGCATCAGGGGGTGATAGAAATGGCTACCGTCGCATCGAAAGGTCCTTGATTGCCTGCAATGTCAACGGATGTACGACAGCGAAGCCCGGGAGCTCGGCTACTCAATCGACTTCGGCTTTCTTCTGAACAGCAGAGGCTGGCGCTTGTTGGCACTGGTCAGTCCTTGCACTTTGACGCCGTCAAGGAGGCAGCCCAGCTTCAGTTCCCGGATCACCGTCCAGTGCCTCCTGTGACTTACGCCAGAGAGTTCGATAGAGATCCCCGAAGTCAGGACCAGCGCTCTTCAGGTGACCGCGATGGCAAAGATGGCCGGCAAGACAAAGGCAAGGGCAAGGGCAAGCCGAAAGGCGGACAGCAGCAGCGCGCCCACAAACGTACGTTGCGGAGACGAAGGACGACAACCAGGACGGCGACGATGGCGAGCCACTGGACGACATCCCGGAAGGCAAAGAGCACTCCGCCGAGGGCCAGGCCCAGGATGATGACGATCCCGAGTTGGTCCCGGCGTCTCCAAGGGGTCAGACTGACTGGCCCGAAGCAGAGCGTCGAAGACCGCAAAAAGCAGTCGTGCTGCGCAGCGTGCGGAGAGAAAGGGCACTGGCGTGGCGACCCCATCTGCAGTGTTTTGGGCAAGTCTAGTGGCAAGCGGCGGCGGTCAAGACAAGGCAAGCGCGAAGGGATTCGCAAAGGCCCAGGCCAAGAAGTCCGCGAGCAGCAAGGTCATGATCGTGCCCGGCCCCGAAGGAGACCAGCCCGTTCCCTGAAGCTCCAATATTCCTTATTTAAGGTATA
>CAJNIZ010048015.1:68617-83217 GCA_905231905.1 Symbiodinium pilosum | reverse complement strand
TACGTGGACCGTTCGGGGGGGTTCCAGAGGGGGTGGGGGGGTCCCATGGTAAAAATCAAAATGTGGGGGGGGGGGTTCCAACGGTGGGGGGGTAGTCCCATGACAGAAATCGATTCTGAATCCACTATAAAAATCGTGCATTTTTGGGGATTTGAGAAGGATGGTCTGGGGGGGTTGCACAATCGAAAAGATTTAGGATTTGAGAGGGCCTGCGGAGGGTGGAAATGGAAATGCAACGGGGCCTCATAGCCCTTGCTGTGACAGTGGTGAATCCGCTGGATCTGTGCGCACGCCCCGTCAGTCGGGGCCGGCGGATTTGTGAGTGTTTTTTCCATTCCGCCAGGTTTCGGCGCGACCCACGCCAGTCTTGACCTCCGGTAATGCTGTGGAGATCAAGGCCTCCAAGCTCCAATGGCCGAGGTCTCAGTTGCTGTTTCAGGACTTGATACAAATTACGCACAACATGACCTTCTCCCCAGGCCAGACAAGACACTTTTGTTGGAGGAGGTCCTCATCCTGCCGCATCCTCCCTCGCGGTCGATTCCGCACGCTGCCCAGCAGGTGCAAATCTCGGTTGGCAAGGGCGAGATGCTGGTGGTCGTGGGGAAGACAGGACAGAAGACAGGGAAGAAAGGGAAGAGATTCGCGCATTTCTTCTTTGAAGAGAGGTGCTGGCAAATCTGGGTCTGCAGCCTCAGAGGGCACTGCCGTTGAGAGCTCTAAGATTTCTAAGATCAGAGCCGAGGCTGCTCTATGCGCTGCTGGGCGAGCTGCCCATTGCTGCCGAGGAGGGTAAGCAAGGGCCCCGGGCCCCTCAGAAAGCTCTTCGCAAAGTTCCGGCCCTGCTCGGCTGCTCGGCTGAGGACCTACTTGACGGGGACCGTGGGCTACTGCGCGCAGAGTGCTTGGGCCGGGCCCCAAAGCACAGGATGGATTCCAGCATGGGATCTGGGATGGACATGCCACTTGCACTGAGATCCGCAATGCGACGTTGCGTCACCTCCTCAAGTAGCTTGGGCAGTTGCCTGTGCAGTTGCCGCTCATGAATTAAGTCAAGTTCTTGCGTTGGTGCGGGAATTGTCCATGGCGGCATCTCCAATGTGTAGGCGACAATATCACCAACAATGCTTCGCTGGAAGCTGACGAGCGCTATGAGGTTCCCTACTGCAACAAGCTTTGTTTGACTGCAGATCTTGGCTTGGTCGCAGCCGTTGGCTGGCAGGAAACCCACCTAGCCAGGAACTGCCTTTGATCTGTGGCAGGCCTTCAACTCCAGGCCGTGAAGCCACTAACGAAGCTCAGGGCGATGACGCTTGCAATGTGCACAATGCTTACAATCCTTCTGGTTGCAGCTCTAGTCTCAGCAAAGCTTCAGCAAGACTCAGGCTGTTGACAGGAGAGGGTATGACATCACCTTGGCTTAGGCTGCAGACTACTCCATTCCTTTCCGGATGGGGATGGATTCGCCAGGCGGGAGCAAAGCGTAAACGCACAGACGAGCAGCTCCGAGCTCTCAGATCATTTCCACGATGTCTTCGATGAAGCGCTCCTCGAAGAAAGCTCCGAGGAGATGGCAGGCTTGGCAGGCAGAAAAATTGAGAAAGACATAGAGTCTTTAGACTGACACACTTTGCAGGCATTGACTTTGCACGGCCAACGGCCAGCGCCTTAAAAAGACGGCAACATTTCAGCTGCCAACTGTCCAGCACGATCAACTCTGAGGTAGCAGCAAGGGTTGAAGGCGTTGCGCTGCTGAAGGAGGCAATTAACCCTGATGTTACTGTCCGAGGTTGAGACTGAAAAGTTGCCAGGACCTAAAGTGGGTCTCGAGCACAATCCTGGCGGGCTTGTCCTGGATGCTGCTAAACCTCAAGGCCTGCGTCCAGCAATGTCCAGCATGCAGAAGTTTGCGATTGCTAGCCACACAGGCAATCCAGGCAGACATCCTGGCATGGGCGACCGCCTTTGTCAGCCTGGTGCCTGCTTCCAAGTGCTGGAAACCTGATGGTTGTACCATGTCTGGCAAGGCTTCAGATTGACGCGAGCCCTGTTGGCAGGCGCGGAGAAGGCTGGGGAAAGAAGCCTCAGAGAGTTCAAAAGAAACTTTTCAAGCTGCAAGGTGACGGCCAAAGTAGTGGAGGTGCGGGTGCCCCAGAGCTCTGCAGAAGCTTCGGGCTGCCAATTCTTTAAGGCTACGGACTCCGAAGCCGAAGAAGTCCCAGAGGATGAGGACCGGGACATCTCACAGCATCTCACAGAGCATCTCACAGAGCCTCACCGCTGTAGGCAAAAGCTGACGAGGCCGAGGAATGGCAGAGGCGCCAGAGCTGGGAGCAGCTGGGAGCAGCTGGGTTCTGCGAAGTGCGAAGTGCCAAGTGAAAGCCTACCGCGGTAGCGCCTAGCTACGCCTAGCTGGCTTTTGCAGGCTTGTGTCCACTGCCAAGAAGGATGAGCAAGCAGCTGAGGCTTAGGCAAACCCCCCCCCGCCTTCGAGAGAATCTAGCCTTGAAGTAAAGTTTAAAAGGACTAAGGTCTGCTTGTCTTCCTTTTCCAAGGCCTCCGGACGCCTTTGGCTGCTCGCTGCTGCATTTAGCGGCCCATGGCGGTCACTTGGAGGCCACTCGAAAGCTGCTGCAAAGGGGCTTCGACCCCAACGCCGCCGAGCACTCCAAGGATTGCAGCAACGCAGAGCAACGCAGCAATGCTTTTGGAAGCAACGACAAGCAGCTTGAAGAAGAGTTATCAGAGGAGACGCCGCTTCACATGGCGGCTCGTGCAGGGTGCCTGGGAACCACCAAACTGCTGCTCTCCTACCGAGCACTTTGGAAGCAAAATGCCTCTAGGTGAGAGCCGGAGTTCAGTTCAAGAGTACCAGGACCAAGAAGAAGGTAGTTTTGAAGCTTCGGGAAGAAAAGCTGAGGCCGAGCCCGCGGCTCGCAATTGCTTCGGCCCCTCAGCGATGTTCATCACTTCGATGCCTTAAGATGCTGCAATATGCTGCGTCTCGGCGAGGCAAGACACCACTGGCTGTCGCGATGCATTCCGACCCCACGCTGGCGGCTCTGCTGAGGGAAGCAGCCCATTCCACACCTGAATATCCCATACCGTAGACTCCGTAGACCGCTCCCAACGAGTTTGAATAGTGGCCGCTGTGGCGACACAGCGGCATTTCAGTCACTCGCGTCCTCGTGATGGCTAGCTGCGGCAAGTGTTACCAAAAGGTTCATGCTGTGATGGCAAATAAAGTCCTCAACTAGCTCTCACTGGTACAGGATCTGCGTGGGCTCAAGCAACGCTTGCGCCAGTGCAGGATCTCTTCCACGGCGGCCTCAGTATGTACAGAAGGGTGGTGTCTCCGCTCTTCATACTGGAGCATCGCGTGTGCTGCTTCCTGCCCTGCACATGTGGGAACCTCTGTCGCCCTGTTCCTTGTGCTATCTGCTGCTCTGATGTTTGGTTCTGGCTGTCTCTCTCTCTCTCTCTGTCTCTCTTCCCCTCTCTCTCTTCCCACCTCTCCCTCTTCCCAGTTTTGCCACGCTGCAGCCATGCGCTTTGATGCGAAGAAGAATAGTCTGCAGCTTCATCTCAGAGCGCATGGTCCGCATGGTGTTGGCTGACATGTTTCGGCATGGCAGCCTGGCTTAGAGAATTCGTTACAGTTCTCAGAAAGGCTTGGGGGGCGTACTGTCCCCCGAAAAGCCGGGAGCCCGAGGGAGCCCAAAGCCAGGGGCCCGCCACCCAAGGCATCCCAGGGCATCCCGAGGCAACGAGGCAAGGCTGAGATTTGCAAAGAAGAATGTGTCTTTCTTACTTTCTTTCCCTTTTAGTCCTGTACAGTTTCAAGCAGCTTCATTGAAAGGGGCAAAAAGAGACCCAAAGCGCAGTGTGAGAGATCCCGCAATGGCTCTGCACAGCAGTGCTTCGCATGCCTGAAAAAATTAGAGATCCTGCAGGCGGTGTTGGATGCATGTGCAATGCGGGCCGACTTGGAGGCAACTTGACACAGACAACCGTGGCAAGTCGCAGGCAAGCCCGCAATCTTTTACCAAGGTTTTGCCGCAAGGGGACCAGACTCTCATCGGAGACCGTGGCATTAACTTGTCAGGCAAAGCTGCAAAGCTGCTGAAAGCTCAGCTGGGCTAAGACAGCCGGTGACCAGCACCTTGCCAGGTGGGCAGAAGCAGCGTGTGGCATTGGCCCGCGCCGTCTATGCCAATCCGGACCGTTCTAACTGGGTCTCCTCAATTCAGCTGCCAAGACACGAGAGCAGTTGAGGACATCTACGTCCTGGATGAGCGGGTCTCAGCGTGTCATCACAATGGGTCTTGTTAGCCCACAGCCTTCAGGATGTGCTTTCGGCCCTGGACTCCCACGTGGCAAGCCACATATGTAGCAAGCTGCTTCGTGGACCGCTCTTAGTCCTTGCCTCAACCTCCAAGAGCCCTCTAGACCTGCTGTGGCCAACTTGGGGCACAGGCTGGTAAGACTGTAGTGCTGGTCACGCGCGGGGCCTTGCCATCAGGGATGCGACCATTTTCGAGAAGGAGACCACATCAGTCTGAGTCACTGAGTGAGTGTGCAGGCACTCTCCGAAGGCAGTCCCTCTAGCCAGCCGAGTCGTTTGCCTGGAGTCCAAGAAGGTGCTCCGCTCAAAGCGGCTCCGAGTTCCTACCTGGGCCTACCCCATTCAGAGATTTGACAGGTGTCCTTCAACGGAAGCTATGAGGCGGTGACATGCGGTGACTATGGCCTTGACATGCCTTGGCCTTTTGCACATGCTAGCTTGCGGAACGAAAGGACTTCAAAGGCTCTGGCGCCATGAGCGAGGAGGAGCCGGGGGGAAGCCAAAAGCGACTTCGAAACGAGTTTCAAGAGAAGTTTTCATGCGTGCTGAATTGCCTTCGAGGTGGTCCACGATGATGAAAACGAGTCTGAGGAAAAGGAGGAGAAGGATGAGACCAAGGAGAAAACTGTAGCCAAGGATACCAAGGAGAGCAAGGCTGAGAGCAACGTCGCCAAGAAGGATTCCAGTCCCAAGAAGGCCTTCAGCCCTTGCGCCTTCTTTGCAACCCTTTGCAACACCTTGCCTATCTTGTTTACTTCACAGCTTTGCAGGCTGCCGCGCCTACCCACGAGGAGCGGGACGTGGATCCAAGTTTCCTGGGCTTTGCTTTCATTTAAAGCCTAGGCAACACGTGAAAACGAGCTCCCGGCATTGTACTGTAAGCCCTGCCAACATCAGAAATCTACGCGCAGGTCCCGCAACCCCCAGCAAAAGGGATGTCAAACAAAAATCAAACAAGGATCAAGCATCAAACAAGGATCAATAAGAAATCAAGATATTCTGTTTCAGAGGAGATCAAAGAAAAATACTCCCACGTGAAGAAGTTAGGAAGGAAGGATCAACAATGATCAGCATATTCTGTTGAGAGGAAATGCAAGGGAAAATCCTGTCTCATGCAGGAAGCAAGGGAAAAGGAAGGAAGGAGATGGAAGGAAGGAAGGAAGGAAGGAAGGAGCACTGTCGACATGTAAAAAAGGTGGCCCTTTCCGGGTACGCAAAACAACAGGGGCCGTACCTGCATGTGCCCGGAGCCTCGGCTAGAGGCCGAAATCCTGGAGGCTGCGAACCCCCTGAAAACCCCTGTTGTAACCAAAAAGGTAGTTATGCAGATCTTTTTGTTTCCAAAAATTAAACAAAACGGGTCACCGTGAGCGCTTTTTCCGCATTTTCGAGCAAATTTAATATGTTTTTTCTAATGACTTGATGGAAAATTGCACTTGCACGGTCTCCCGATATACTAATGAGTAATTTTGCTATTTGAATTCGAAAAAAGAACGATAAAGAATGAAAAACCAAAACAAACACACACACACACACACAAAAAAAGGAGAGATAATTTTCAGAGACTCCTCCACGATGAGCCGGCAATTCGGAGACTCCCGAAAAGTATGTTTTCTTTTCTTTTAGTTGTTGTTGTTGTGTTTTTGTTCTTTGTTGTTTTTTGTTTTCGGCATCCCGTAAACCTTCGCCTTGGAAAACTCGGAAACATTCCACATTTTCTCGGAAAACCTAAATGCTGAACTCGGAAAGCTCGGAACCTTCGACACCTTCTCGGGAATTTACACGCTGCACTCAGAGATACGATTGTCACCGGAAGCCTTCGAAACAAATTTCGGACCGTGGTAGGCCGCAGCACACATCGAGAACTGTCTTTTACGAATATCTGAAATCAGGACTTCGTAGGCCTCTATTGTGCTGATCATTCTTGAATTTCTATGGGATCACAAGAAACACTTGCAAGAAACTGGAGCCTCCACTTCTCTCAAGTCAGTTATCTCTCTCTCTCTTGTATCTTTGTTGTAGAGAACTCTATTCCGTTCGTAGGAACAGAGGTTTGGTTCTACCCCTGGCCTAATCAGTGAGTTGTTAGTTGCTTTGGGCCTTGTAGAATCAGCTTTGTAGAATTATTGCACTCTCTCACAAAGGAAAATATTCCTAGGAAGTTCATTTGCTACGATGTGGGTGAGGGGCATTTTTTGACATGTTTCTTCTCCATAGCCTTAGTATCCAAAGAGTCTGAAAGTTAGTCTTTTGACTGAGGAATACTTTTGATATTGCATTGGGTTTCCAAAAATACAACATGTGTATCAATTGTAAGGAGGAGGTCTCAAATTCTTGGCCAAAACCCTTAACAGACTGGCTACAGATGTACAAGAAAATTCTCTGATTATGGGCTCCTCATATTTGCTTACAAGAAACACTTTCTTACATGCTTCACATTGAAAAGGACATCGTATGTCCTGAGCTTATTGTCCTCTGTTTGTATAATAAGTTGACTTTGGATAAACCCTTCGAATGTTGTGTCTCAAATTTTAGAACGGGATTCTCGAATCATTTATCATATAAATCCTTCACTACATGTGTTCTAAATTCTAAGCAGAAATTCCTAAATCCTGCGCGCCTCTTCGCCTTATGTTCTATAGATACATTCTACACGAAATGTACTTCAAACTGAAAGGGGAATTCTCAAGTCTTGGGCTCTTCCTTTTGCAGTATCTAAGTAATTTTGTTTATTCAGAAGCTTACATCTATTGGGGACCATGAAAATATTCGTAGTAAGAGGCTTAGATAAAAGCAAAAGAAGCCCAAGAATCCAGAACTTACATATACATCTACAGCACATTTTAATTTGGCAAGGAATGTATACATAGATGAATGAGAAGGCCAGGAGGGCAGGATTGTGGCAGTTATACGGGACATTCACAATCAGATGTGTTTTCCTAAACGAATGTGCACAGACATGTTAGGCCTGCTCCGGGGCATTAGTCTTGGCAACTTGTCAAAAATATGGGCCCGCGACAGGCCCATCTCTAGTAGTAATACTAATTGCTGCAGCATGGACGTGAAAGCTGTGTGCATTCTCCCGCAGCTATTTGAAAAGGAATTAACCCATGCAAGTAGGACCTTGTAATAGCAGGGTTTCTCCAACTCTAGAGGTAAAGTTAGCACGCTGTACAGTTCACATAGTAAGTGTGTACAGTTTGAGTTTCCAAAGTTACTTAGAGTACCGTGTTTGTTCTGGTGCGCGTGTAAAAAGAGTGTTCTGTCCGCTCGCTGTGCCGTCATTGTGAAAAGCAAGTGATGAGCCCAAGTCACGGGGCACGGCGTTTCTCCTGAAGTTCATAAGGGAGCCTAGTGATCAGGCGGCATGTCTAGTCAAGAGCCAGGAGTGGCTTCCAGTAGTCCACCAGGACTAGAGTCGACTGTTCAAGCCAAAAGTACGTCGGCTACTCAGTCTACAGCTAGAAACCCGAATCCCTCTGGTCGGCAAGAATGCAGGAGGAGTTTCGCCTTCAGGCGGCTCGACCTGGTTTCTTAAGTGATGAGACCGCTGATGAGCGTGCTGCAGAGCGAGCGGAAGTAGAACCTTGGAAAGTTCCAGTTCGAGATGATACATCTGTGGATGCTGCACATCTGCCCTATGATCTGGAACAGTCATGAAGTGCCATCAAGGCACACGGCTGGCGGCGATATGCTTCGGAGGACTACCAATATGGCGTTGCGGGAACCTGGTGATCAGACCGCAGTGCTAACCGCTCCAGACGCTAGTCGCGACTTGGCACATAGCATAGATGTTGCACAGGCTTCGCCAGACGGGGCCCTGCTTTTGAACCCTCCGGTCTGCAGAATGCAAGAACGCATCCAGCATGACACCTCAGACCTGCTGCAAACCCATAGACTAGTTAAACTAATCGGGTTCTTGAAATTTCTGCTCAAACCATTATGAAACGGGTTCCCATAATGAAAAGCGAATATCAAATAAAACGTGCGAAGAGCAACGCTAGAACCATGAGGCGGCAGAAGCCGACAGCGACTTCATAGCGGGGCTGATTTGGGTCAGCCAATCACTTGCAACACAGGGCGCTTATCCACTACAAGGATCTAACACTGGCAAGGGAGACGTGTGTTTACTCGCATCCTCCGGCTTTACTGTGTCTGAAGCTGCAGTCAAGGCCTTTCTTAGAATCCAGGCCATTCGTTGCGTCTTTGTTAGACGATGGAAGCAAGGGAGGAGGTTTTGGAGGAGTTACTGGTGGCGGGCCACGAGGCACCCTAGTTTCCATTAGAGTCTGTGGGCAGACCTAGCCACTGGTGGGAGACCTATCATCGCTAACTCTACCACTACCCCACTGCCTATTAGAACCCCTGTGAGTATTGACCCCACCCCCATGGTGCTGCACACCACTTCTTTCCGCCGACAACACTCTTTTTTTTTGGGCTATCAAGAACTCCGCGACTCCGCTCCTTAACTGGCCATTTACCTCTACAGCAATTGTTTGACTGTGCGTTGCGCCACTTGCCCGTAACCTGGACAAATGGGCTGGCAACGGTGGAGGAGGAGGGACAAAACTTGCTGAATCTTCAGCAACACTGGGGTAAGGACCTAAACCATAAGGTCCTACTTTGGGAAATCCCTGTGGTTGCCCAGTTAATGCTGAGGCTTTTGGATACCATTGGCTTGAACCACTACTGCCATCACACGGCGAGGGTGCAATAGGATAAGTTATCTCCAGGACAACGCACATTGAACTCAACCTTCCCGTGTGCCCTATATTTGCTGTCCTGATACACCTCCGTGTCCTAGTGTGGAACCCATATCAACGGCTGCGCCCTCCTTCCAATCCACTTGACCCGACCTAAGAACTAAAGCGGACCCGGACGACACTGGACCGAGGAGACCATGCTTTGGTTGACCACCCTTACTACGGCTAAGCTTAGGGTCTTCGAGACTTGGAAGGGCCGGTGTGCGCATCCGTTACCTCCAACTCTAGCCGTCCATTCCGAGCCGCAACTACAGCTGGCGAACTACCAATAAACAAAACTCCTGCAGCGGGTGAGACAAAACTGGGTCTTTGACCCTCAGCTCCACCTACTGCGTGACCGCCAGTCTGGGCCTGAGGCCCTAAAACTGATTGCACAAGCGCCGACCCGCCAGGCCTACTGCTATCTGCAGCATTTGCAGCGTCATCAACTCCTTCCAACGCAGTATGCGCCGAAATTACTGATGCTGGCCGTGACTTTTTCAGACTCGCAACTCGTTCCTGCAAAGCCTCATTCAGGTTCAACAACAACTGCAAAATAGCGCTTGCATCTCCCGGGATAGCTCCAGATTGGGCCATTTGAAGAACTGCCATCCTAACACCTGCTTGAGCATGAGGTAAGCCCACACCAGCGTTGTTAGCGCTTTCCAGTTGACCAACCGTCGCAGTTCTGGAAATGCGCCACTCAAGTCCTGTTCCAGTCCGTCCACTGACTCCGCATCGCCAGAAGCTAATCGAGACAAATTCATTGCAGCCGGAGCAGCGCCCACGCGTAGGCCATAAACTTGGCCTTCGGGCTGATCCAAGCGCAGGTCTTATAGCTGACTCCCTGCTTGATTGAGACCAGCCGTTGAAATCCTGTACGCCCTATAGATTTTTCCGTAGGGGTGGCTTCTGTGCTGTCTTTTCCATATCCGGAGCTGCCATCACTTCAGCAGCTGCAAGACTATGCGATCTCCAAATTTCCAGGGCTAGCTGACCCAGAGAGTTTCTTGTCAGGGTTGAGTACCATTGTATGGAAAAATGTGCTACATCATACTAAGTTATTGGAACTTCAAAGAAATTGTAGCATGATCCATGTTTTCTTTGTTTCTATCATGAGGTCGTTCAATGCGGCCTTGGGGTCACAACTGCTGCGTGGAAGTTTTCGGGGGTATGTCCTCCCTTTGCCGAGCGTCAGATGACTTGCTGGGCGAGGGTGCAGCTTACAGTTGCTTACCTTGAAATCATATGGACTTTTTTTGTAGTATGTCATTCATAGTCTGAGATTTATTCATTCGTGCAACCATGTTTGTATGGAGTCGTGTCTGAGGCTTTGATGTGAGATCTGATCCCATGGCCAATTTTCACACGTGCGAGGGCTTGCAGCAATTGGTGACCGTGCTCTGTGAGACTACACGTGATGCTGTGGTTGCCTTGCAGCCTACCTGTAGTTCGTGGGTTTCTCGTCTACATTTGTATTTTGGGGTTCAATGGCTGGGGAGTTTCTGTTCTGGAAGAAAGGTTGTTATTAGTAAGCTGCATCTGTGTGCCAGTTTGTTTGCCAAAACGAATGTGGATTTGTTGAGCATGTGTTGGAGGGAATGATTCATGATGTGATGTTGTTGTTTTTTCTCTCTTGCATCATGTTTTTTTGATAGCGTTCTGTGAGCTGAGATTTGGATCTCGCGTGGGAGTACCTTTCGCAGCCAGGACCAATCTTTCTTGTGATTGTAGTAGTTCGTATTATTACAATTAGTACGTTATGTTAGTAGTACTATTTCAAGTTGTTGTTCATGATGTTACTGTTCTTGTTGTTCTTATTGTTTTGTTGTTGTTGTTGTTGTTGTTCTTGTTGCTAGTGCTGCGGCTATTCTGCTTGTTTATCCTGTTCTTGTTCTTGTTGTTGTTGTTGTTGTTCTTCTTCTTCTTGTTGTGTTGTTGTTGTTGTTGTTGATGTGTTAGCTGTTTATCTTATTTATCTTTTGCCAGCATGCCGTCTTATCATGTGGCGTTCTTGGAGATTATGATCTATTCCAATATGAGAACATTATGGGTGATCGCCATTGCAAAATGGTTATCACTGGCAATGCCACTGCGCGGACTCTTGCAGAGATTGTGTTGCCACTTTTATGTTGGCTTGGCTTATCGTGGTTCATGGAGCAGCCTGTTCTTCTGATGCATTCATGTTTTTGCGATGGAGCAACACATTTTAAACGCCTTATATTTACTATCCAAGGCTGGATCTATGCTGTGGGATTTCCCACTGCTCATGTCTGCCTTGAGCTCTGTGATTAGTTATCTTTCCAGTACGCTTCCTGGGTACGGGTTCGGTGGCACCAGCAGGAAGACCTTTCATCTACGAGGGTCGTGGCATGGACTCAAGCTTGTAAATAAATTGGGCCAGAAGCTTCGTCCTGCGACATCAGCCCGAATAGTGAAGAAGTTGTCCAAGAAGTCTGGCAAGTAGCTTGGCGTGAGCTCATTTTGCAGTACATGTGCACTCATCATAGACTCTGTGCCCAATTGTGCAGCGTAGTTTCATGTTTGTGCACCATGTTCCCACAAGTTACTATGCTTTGTACAAGGTGGACCTGCGGTGACTGCAAAGCTTTATTTGATAGTGCTGCGTATCCGAAATTGATGAGCTATGGCATTATGAAGATCTATGCTTATCTTCGCGAACCAGGTGGAGTCGCAGAGAAGGCATTCCTGCAATCTCTTGTGGCCGAGATTTTGGACAAGCTTCCCCCCAAGGGTGTAGAACCGTGGACGGACTTTGGGTTGCATTGGGTTAGTTTATTCTGAACACATATAATCATATGGTATACTTTGGTTATGTTTTGAGATCTTTTTGCTGAGGTAGGTGGGTTCATGATTTCATTTATTACCCTCCCTCATATTCAGGCATGAGTATTGCTTGTTTGTCATATTGTTTTGTCCTTTATGGATGTAATGAATGTTAAGTCATAGTCTGTTGCCTCCAATTTCGTGGGAATGCTCAGCCATACTTGTCTGTGTACATTTGAGGAGGAGGAACGCCAGATGATCGCTCCGCATGCTCCTGATCCAGGGTGGGATGGTTTGATTGTGCCAGCGCAGTCTTTCAAGAGGAAGCGTGTTCGTAGGGGCAAGCGTCTTCAGCCTGGCCAGCAGACACTTTCCTTTGCACCTTCGGTCGTTGTTGTTTCCAGCAGCAGTGACGAGGGGGCGGTCTCTGTTCAGGGAGATGATGACGGGGAGCGTGCTAGTGCTGCTTCTGGACTGCATTTGGAGGAAAGTGATGACTTGGATGACTGGGAGCCCGTTCCTGCTTGGGGATCGCCTGAGTATTAGCAAATTCCCATGTAATTATGTACTCACATGCTAATTCTGGCGTGATGTTCTTCGCGCTTGCAATTTATTTGCTGCTTTGTGCCCACTTGATGGCATGAAGGTGCGCAGGTTCGTGTGGAAGGATTCCAGTCAAGTTATCTTGTGTACGTCCTCGTGCATTTGCGTGCCCAACAAACAGAAGCTTCGCATTTCTATCCTGTGCGCATTGCGTTGGCGCCGTTTGGTGCTAATCTTGAAACACAATTCGCTGCAGCTGCAATGGTGCCA
Organism: Symbiodinium pilosum; assembly: GCA_905231905.1. Taxonomy (NCBI): domain Eukaryota; class Dinophyceae; order Suessiales; family Symbiodiniaceae; genus Symbiodinium; species Symbiodinium pilosum. Next base: position 70,530 of record CAJNIZ010048015.1, on the reverse strand, counting down.
TGTGAGATGATTGAAAAAAATTCAGCTCACCTGCGTGCAAACAATGCGCACTAGCTTGGAGCTGGGTCCTCCTGCCATGAATGATATGCTTTGTGCGGGGTCTTGGCTAAGGTCTTTCAAGGCTGGCCTGTGATTATAGGCTGTTTTTACTCCAGGCCATGGCCAGGAGACGCTTGGAAAAGGACCGTGAATGTGATGCTCCCAAGCGTCGCTTTTCGCAGCAGGATGCTCTGAAACAGGAACGTCCGTCCAAGAAGAACAAATCTGAACGTAGTGATAAGAGAAAGCGTGTGAAAGAGGAGAGGCCCCCAATGTCTTCCTCCAGTGATGCTTCTGAAAATGATGATGAGTCCAGCGCTGTTCCAGACAATGTGGCCACGGCAGTGACAACAGATCAGCATCAAGCCATTGAAGCTGTTGGCCTCGCTTTTGGGTTGATGCTTGTATAGAATTTTTTTTGGGTGGCGTCACTGAACACTTCCCTAAACTGTGCTTGCTTGTCATGTCCATCCTAGGAAACCGAAGTCCCTCCAGATGAAGAAGACGCAGCTGCATCTCAAGGATCTGACGGCAAGCCAGTTGGGCACGGTTCTTGCGGGATTTACTCCAGAACTCACGCCTTTGAAGCTACTAAAATTGGGTGGTGAGGTCTTGCGTGTGACTTTGCCTTTGATAAGCAACTTAATTATTGTGGAGGCTTTGAGTATGAGGTTCTGCCACTTTCCGTCTCCTAGCTATTCTGCTGCCTGCTCATGTAAGGTGAGGAAAAGCATGACGCATCAATGGAAGCAACAGAGTGCAGGGCGAAGCATGGACTCTGATCTTGATAAGAAGATGACTTTGGTCAAGCGCGAGGGTTCAGCTGAGCGTCTCTGGAAAACACGTTTGCTCCAGATATTCGCCACGTTGCGCATGTGCCATGTTCTGTATGTGATGCTGTTGCGCCTAAGTCTTTGAAGTCACGGAGCTCATGGTTATCAGCCAGCATAATCATTTGGTCTCTGCGCAAGAGCCTCTTGGTTGACTTGGAATATGCAAGATTCGCAAATCCAAGCTGTCAGTATTCTGTATGCATCATGGAATCATGTTTGGGAGCTAGCTCAGGTTGCTGAAACGTGAATGGATGCAAATGGCTGATGCCACTAAGAAGGAGCGCGTGAAGACATTCACGTCCATGTCGGGCGTTTTGGGAGGCTGAAGTGGCCAAGGAGATGACCTCCTTGAATCAATGTGCCTCGCCAGGGCAGCGCAAGCGCGCAGCACAGGTGGATGAGTCTTCTGGGGAGACCTGGCAGGGGTCGTGGCCGTGGCAAGAGTGCGCGTGCTGCGTCCCGTATGCGTAACCGACCCTCCTCTAGAGAGTCCATGGGCGCAGATTTTTCTGATCAGGAAGGTTTGCTGAAGCAAGTAGACAAGGATTGGCTGGATCGCAAGGATGATGCTCTTTGATGAGCGCTTTGGGGCTTCTCGCAAACCGTCCCAGAAATCGGAGGAGGCGTCCTAGCAGAAGCCTGGGGAGGACCCTCCTATTTCTGATTGCATACTCTCAGGGTTTTCCGTGAGTCTCTTTGGCTTCGCTCCAGGGCTTTCTCTGGGATGGGGTCCCGTGGAATGGAGGGCTTCGGATTGGGTTTCACAAGTCTCAGGGGTTGAATTTCGTATATGGAGGTTGCGGATTCCAAATGTATGAGAATAATATCCCGAATACTGATAAAGTTAGGTGGGATCTGGAGCAGTTCTTTGAAATTGTGTGGTTGTCTGAGTAGCCCGTATTTCATTGATTTATGTAAAATACTGATTAATTAGTATCATCTTTTGTGTCTCAACGAAGCTATGAGAATTCTCCCTCCTTTCAAGCCCATAATCGTACTGCCTGAAGCAATGTCTTAAAGTTATATTCGTGGCATCTGGCT
>CAJNIZ010048015.1:52738-68517 GCA_905231905.1 Symbiodinium pilosum | reverse complement strand
TGATCTTCTTGCTCGAGTGGATGCCAGTCTCTTTGTGTCGTTGCTAGCCTGTGGACCTGCAATGGGCTTGATTGACATCCAGCCCATCGAGACCACGAAGTGGTTCCCGAACAGGAAGGATAACTTAACAGTGCAGAAACGATAGAGTACAAAGTGAGACTTACCTGGTCGAACGCCGGTTTCAATTTCCCGGCATCTGCGCCTATTGTGAGACGGAAAAACTCTGGTGCAGGGTGTGAGCTTGGCATGCTGTGTGAGATTCAGTCTTAGTGTACATGTGAGTGAACCTGACTCAGGCCTACGCGAACGACCATGTCCGAGTCGAGAGCGAGATGGTGATCATGTGTCTTACAATGAAAACATTTGGTTTCTTCACGTTCGCGTCGACAGCTCCTCGCATCGCTCAAAGCGATCGTTTCGTTTCTCACCTCCTCTTCGAACATATCTTCTTATTTCGGCCGGCGTCGGCATCCAAATAATATTGCCTCGCTTAGATTCATGCCCAGCCACACATGTGGGGTTCTCCGGTCCTTTATGTAATTTGAAGCGACTCATTGCATGTGATGTGGAGATCGTGTGAAATGTTGAATGGTCAGCAATGGTTTTCTTGGATTCGCTGGTCAATGTTTCCACTGACATTGAAATTGCAAATGGTGGAATGTCAATGCAAACTGCAGCTGAGCTATTGTCTTTGGAATGCAGGAGTGATCTTGGCATCCATGTTACTGTGACACTTGTGGATTGCTGGCCTGAATGTTTCCTCTGATTGCAAATGAGATTGACCCCGCTTTCGCTTGTTCCGTACAGCGCGGGATTGTAGATTGTGAACGCATGAAGTGTGTTGCACACATGAAGGATTGAGCTACTGCGTCCGCAAGTTGTCTGTGAGTTGATTGATTTGGATGTTGTTGAAGTTTTGAATGATTTTTTGAGATGGATTGTCAACATTACGAATGAAGAATGCTGACGTGTGACTCATGACTGAAGGGGTGATTCAAGGGACTGTGTTAGAGGTCACTGTTCCCACCGTGACTTGGGCTGTATGCCACATTATGAGCATATTGAATGACACCAAATGGTGTTTGGCTCAAGACTGGCTTGCTGTCACTGAGTGCACAAAATATAGATCAGACTTGTTGTAACGTGTGGAGGCTGAGTGATTGATCAGACCGTGTTGTGGATAGGTTGATTGTATAGATTGTGTATGTTTTGATTTTAGTGCTGGTGGTGGTGGTCTTGGTGGTGGTGGTAGTAGTAGTAGTAGTAGTGGTAGTAGTAGGAGTAGTAGTAGTAGTGGTAGTAATATTTTTCATTCATTCTGGACGCAGTGGTCTATGTCCGCCTTGCGAGCTTGCGTGTGAAAGGCAGTCCTCTTGCCGGACTGGCATTTTTAAGACGCAATTATTAGTAGTAATTCCATTATGCCCACTTGTTTTTTCGCATGAAGATATGGATGAGTGTCGGCAAATAATGTAGACAGTAGGACAATTCCGAGTAGGCCTCGTGTCTGAAGGTAGTAGTAGTAGTATAGTAGCAGTAGTAGTAGTAGTAGTAGCAGCAGCAGTAGTAGTAATAATCGTAATAATAATGAAAATACTAGAATTACTAATGATCAAGAACGTGCGCGTCGCATTATATGCATTCTACCTTGCCACCACCACCACCCCCCGTTCCCCTCACGCTGCCGAAAACTTACTGCCCAAGAAGAGTTTCTTGCCGAGAAGTCTAAATCGAAGCTGGTTTCTCGTATCAAGTTCGGCGTGCATGCCGCAACAAGCGTCGATGGTACCCACAACTGCGTGTTCGGCTTGGGACGTGTTTTCTCGTTCACCGAGCACGGAGACTTCCGATTGCCATTCTTTCCCGACGTCAAGTCACGTTCGGCTATGTAACTCGGCAGAACCATGACCTATCGTCAAGGAACAAGCGGAAAAGGGTCTTCCCGGTGCTCACGCATACCCACGGACTTTGGCTGGCACTGGTCGGTTCGAGCTTCGTGACCTTTTGTGGTTGCCCGCCTGACGTTGACTGGTCTCCTCACCTCCGTCGTTTTCATTTTAGCTGCATATGCTCCCTGCCGGTAAATTCCTTGCGCCGGATCCAAGTTTTCTTCTGGTTTGTCTTAGGCCCGGCAGCATTCAGTTCTGGGCTTTTGCTTTCGTTGCACAAGTTTCAAGCCCCTTGACTCCCAGCGCTGAAGCGGCTAGCCGCCATCATGGTCAGAGCAATGCTAAACGCCACACCATACCCGCCAGCACCACATACGCATTCCGTGCAACGCTCCCCACGCCACGTCACCCCATGATGCCGCATGCAGTTTGTAAGCTTCACAGCTAGCACCAACTGCCCCTTCGCACTCATACTGGTTGACGCCTCGATCAGCTCCGACATTCTGCACGGTGTGTGCCGCGCTGTTGGGTTTCAACCGCTGTCCTGCGTCTGACGTGCTGCCTCGAGTGTCGCACTGCATCTGGTCTTCGCCTTGACCTTCCACAAACTCAAACTCCCAAGGAACAGTGTCGGTTACTTCACGTTGTTTGTGCGGGGAAGATGACCCAACAGATTGACTGGAGGAACGGCGCAGCGGGGCGGTCAGTTGGCAGGTCTATGGAGCGTCAGGGCCCCGGCCGCTCTGCAACATTTGGCGTAACATGCACGCTGCAGGTACGCGAAGGCCTGCGGAGGCCTTCCTTCAGTGGGATTCGACCTTAGCCTCAGATGGTTTTGCCAACGCTGCCAATTGGGTGGTACCCGAGGAACCTTCCTCTTGGCTGTGGCCATCTCTGAGGCATTGTCAATGCTGCATGACAGTTTTGTTCTGCCAGATTGGTCGCAGGGATCAAGGAACTTCAGCGACGGATGGCTGGCACATTGGAGTGGCACACCGGGCGGAGGCACCGCCAGTGGGCTCGGGATCTATGCTCTTGCAGCGTTCATATGCCTGGCTCCTTGTGCGCAACTGGCATGATGGGTTCCCTCAAAAGTCTTGACAAAGCGCAAGCGGTGGCTCCAAGGTTACAGGCATTGCATACTCCACATGTCGTGTCCTCGTTGGCCAGCGCGGGTCGGTGGCCCCAGCGGACCTAGCGGACTTAGCTTGATGTAGCCTGGTTCGCCATTTTGAGAGCATTGTTGAGCAGTTCCAAGAGGGGAGTTCGTCCTTTGGTGGATGTTGTGAAGTGTTTCTTGGCCTAGGTCGCGGGTCTTGCACGAGCGATGCTTGCATGCACTGTTGAGAGCACAAATGCTGGCGGCCCAGATTGGCGTAGCTTTCTGGACAAGCCATTGCAAGCCAAATTTGGCTAAGCATGGCAGTTATTTGCCATCTCCCAAAGTCAAAATATCCAAGCTAACCAGTAACTGCATGCTCGAGTATTGTAGGAGTTAGCAGGAGACGTTGCACCATATTGCATCACAGGTGCATGTTGCATGTGGGCATGTTGAGCGAATGCCACAGGATGGCCGGGACACCAATTCAAGGGACCCTCTGAGACTCTGCCTCTTGCTGTTTCTCACAGACAGCTAGCTGGGTTTTCCAAAAGGTCCTTCTTCGACCTGACGCCCAACGGTCAGATTCTGAACCGCCTAGCTGAGGAAGCCTTGTGCATCTGTTTGCTGTTGCAAAAGTTAAGACTGCAGAGAGGACACCAACATCTTGGACTACAACTTGCCACAGACGCGCCTCTGCCGCACCCGTGTCATGTCGCATCGTCCTTGCAGTGCCGAATTGCCATCTGGGCGCAGTTGTTTCACACCTTGCTTCAAATTTGACGACAGGATGTCCGCTAACATCATTTGGCTACTCGGCGGCAAAGCTTGCAAACAAGCGGTAGCTTCGGGCTGCTGAACTCTTCACTTTTGCTAGCCAAGACCGAGGGCCCTGTGAACAACCCTCGGCACGGCAGCAGTAGCTGCATGCATATCTGCCAGGTTTTGGCGGGCAGCTTCCATCGTGGTGGCCCATGTCTTAAAACACCGGCGCATTGTGCAAATCATGCGTGTTTCGCGCGCGCACCACCAAAAATACCGAATTTCAGAGCAACCTGGCCTGCACCCACCGTAAAGCTCGACAAAATATCTCCAAGGGGCCATCCGAAGTGCCTCGCATTCCCAGGTTCAGGTACAGTAGGTTACAAAAAGGACGGACTGGCCTGGCAGACTACACAGGCAGCTTCATGGCCATGCAATTTTGAGATCCAAGCAGGGGACCAAGTATTTGAGCGCTCGAATAGTGACTTTAGGATGTGAGTTCCCATTTTCATTGTAATTACGGAACTACAAGAAATCAAAAGGGCTGAAAATTACTTGAATCTTTTTTGACTTTCAGATTTGGTTGGGGTCAGGGAGAGGGCCCGTATAGTTTGCCCGTGATCTTGCGCTTCGTAATTGTTTTTGGGTGCCTTGGGGGTTTATATAAATCAGGAAACACACCCTGCCTGCGTATTCACCCTCTGTTATGTTGTGTTCGGAAGGGAAATACAATCATATTCCTTGGGGTGGCGTCGTTATCATGCCTGTTTAGAATACTACCCAGACATAAAGCCCTAAACCCAGATGTTCTTCCACAGTATCCTGTACCTACAGGACCATGGGTACACCCCCCTTAGTAGTAGGCATAACCTCCAAAGAGTTCAACTCCAAAGATTTCGGGGATCTCTTTGTTTTTATGCTTTCTAATGGGCTTTGCCCAACGAACGTAGTCTCAACAAATTCGTTTTTTTTAGGAGAAAGAAATGAAACTAAATATAACTGAATCAAAGAGTTCCTTTCTACTTCGAATGTTACTGGGTTTGAGGGGGCCGAGCGAACTGTTTCAGCAAGGCCGTGTGCCTGTCTGGAGGGGCCGTGGAGCGGTGAAACCGAAGGTCACGATCGTTTGCGAAAATTTGCGAGTTTTAAGCCAATGAGTTGTCTTTTAATCGACGAATCTCTTTCGAAATTGTACTTATACTGAGTTCTACTCGTTTTTTTCTTTTTGAACGTGGCATTCTCATTCCCCTCTTGGAGCTGCTCGCTGTGTGCTTGTAAATGTGAAAGTTGGGCACCCGAGCGTGTAACCCGTGTGTCCGTGTTGCCATTGTCTCACTTATCTCCTAGACGTACGCTGAGTCACTTCTAATTTTTGCAAGCGAGAAAAAATGGGCGCCCCTCGTTACTCAGCATGTTTGTTTGCACAGAGCACTTGGCAAGCTTTAGTGTCAGTTGGCACCGGAGCCTATGTCCGCCGACGGCCCAGGGTCGACGCGACTCTCCGAGTTCCTGGCTTCCGGCGAAGAATCGGATGCACCTCCGCTTTCTCCTGGACTTGACATTGGCGAAGGCGATCTTGATCCAGAGCAACAGTTTGTGAATGAGCCCATGGCGATGCCTTGGGTGCGAAGGACAGTCCTACGGAGCTACCGTGAAGTGGTTCGACAAGCTTCTACGACTGCACCGCGCCAACCAGGCGCGAAGCTGAGCGAGGCACCTGGGTGTACGTACCTCGAGGGCATGATGAGCCTTCCTCCTCTTCATCGACTTCTTCTTCCATGTCTACTATGGCAGCATATCGGCCACCGAAAACCCCGACAGCACGCTCTTCTTTGGGAACTCCGGCGGTGACCTCTTTAGGTTCGGGACCTCCAAGAGCCAATCGTCCAGGCTTTCCTTCTGGACCAAACCCTCGCAGAGAGAATGCCGAATCTGAAGTGCCGATCGAGGACCAGAGCGTGGACCCTGAGACTTTGCAACCTCATCCTCGACCTTCCCGACGGCAGCGGCGAGCAGCGGCAGCGGGGCGCGGCGATGGACAAGGGCAACTTTCACGCGCTGAACCTGGTGCTGATGTACGTGTTCCTCCTGCAGGCCTTGCGCTACCCGATCCTCCGGTTGCTGGTGGTGATCCCGTGTGGCGCGACCAGCTGCTGCGAGACTTGGGCGACTTGAGGGTCAGACAGGGCGCCAAGTCTGAATGGAATTCCAGGAAAGGCCCTGCTCAAGGAGTACGTTGGCGTGGAGGTACGCCACTTGCGCCTCCTGCCTGGAGTTACCATCGAGACGATCTTCGCGCCTACAACCGCTGGGAAAGGAAAGTTCGCGTGTGGGAGTTGCAGGTGTCAGCTTACCCGCCTCCCAACGGCGGCCATGGCTTTGTATGTTTTCCTGAAAGGCGAAGCTGAGGAGGAATTGGAGCATTGCGAGCTGGCCCGCATCAACTGCAACGAAGGCGTGAACAACATACTCGATACACTGCGCGGACCTCTTCGCGGCCGGGCGGTGTACCAGAATTAAATGGAAGTACCTTTTCGACTACGAGCGCGTGGCCAGGTACAACGCGAAAAGCATCCGGGCATTCTGTAACCGCTATCATCGCATTGAAAGGTCCTTGATTGCACGCAATGTTGATGTAGAGGCGATGTATGATAGCGAGGCACGCGGCGCCAGACTCCTCGATCGACTTTGCTTGTCCTCCGAGCAGCAGAGCTTGGTGTTGGTAGGCCCAGGCCAGTCTTTGCACTCTGATGCCGTGAAAGAAGCTGTCCAGCTGCAGTTCCCTGATCATCGCCCTGTACCTCCTGTAACCTACACCCGTGAGTTCGACAGGGGCAAAACCCGCGGACAGGAGCACCGGCAGTCAGGACACCAAGACGGCGGCAAGCAGGACGGCAACAAGGGCAAGGGCAAAGGCAAGCTGCGCCAGACGGACCACCTTGGCCGCGAATCCGACATCGCGGTGTAGAGGTTGTAGACCAGCCGCCTCCCTCAGGAAGGTGAGGGTCGGGCATAGAATGAACAAAAGGCAAACGCAACAACCCACATGCACGAACACACGTGGCATGTGACACAGGCACGCGTGCTGAGTTCCTGTCGTCCCCTTGCGCCTGCTCCAGCCATCGCCTGCTCAGCTTTGACCCGGTTTGGGGCGTAGAACGTGTAGACCTGCTCCTCCGTCAGGTAATTTGTCTTGTTCTTCTCTTGCCTGAAAAATGTGACACATGAGCACACAAAGATATTTCAAACAGACATGAAACTCAATGTGGGACATGTCAGCGTACATAAAAATTGTTTGCTCAGGCCCCAACATCGCCATGACTGTGAGCTGGGTCACGTCAGGGTTGTTAATCCACGACTGCGCGAGCTGCTGCCTCACGAGGCCTCCGGCCCTCCATATCTGGAGGATCTCCCAGGTGCAGCGGTGCCCATTGTTGCGCAGTCTTCGGACCTGTTGTAGCGCCGCTGCGGCGCTGATTTTCGGCGCTCCAGCCTCCAGGCCCGGTGCCGCAGCCTTGGATGAACATTTTGTTCAGCTGCAGAGCCGCCAAGAACAATTCCTTGTTACAGCGTTCAATGCGCAACTGACTCATGCATCATGCGGAGAAATCAGACACGGGCAGGAATGCATTGAGTAGCAGCGAAAAGCATGTAGCGTATGCTTTTCTTCATGTCAGTTCTCACTTGTGTCAACTGCGTGCAGCAGAACTCATCCGACGAATTTATGATATATGCCAGCAGCAGGATACTCATCACTTGTTAATTGAGGGGAGTGGCGCAATTGTGCAACACCTGCTAATATCGCATAATGCATTTCGCAGTTTTTTCTTGCGCAAAGGCTGTTGGTCAATTGTCTTTGCGTGGGACAGCTCAGCTTGCGCAATCACCGCCATGAGAGATATATCATCTGCTTGCAACAAATGCAGGTATAGCTTCCTGGCCTCTAAACACCGAACTCAGCAAACAGGCACACTCAGAGTTTATATTACCATGCAGTTATTTCAGATATTTCTGCTTATGTTGAGGCCTGTGTGAAACTGCTGCAAAACACATACAGACATATACATATATGTATATATATATATGCAAACTTAAATACTGAGCAGGAAATTGTGGCGGTTGCAGCCTCCAGCGGGGTACTCGTCACTTGCTGCCCTGCTGGGCGGTGTCGGCAGGGTCGGTGCCTCGCTGGGCGGCGGCAGGGTTGTCGGGTTGCTTCGCAGAAGAAGATTTCTCGGGGCTAGGCGCACGCTTGACTGCCGGTGGCATCTTCAGCAACTTCACCGTCGATGTCCTGAGAGTATTGTCGCCGTACGTGAAATCACACACAAGCAAAGAAGCAAACACCGTGCTAGCAGACAGGGCATTATACGCATCCTGGCCAGCTTCTTCCTGCTCCACCACCTCCATCCAGGGCTTTGGCCAATCCGTCCTCCTCCGAGTCCTTGCGTATTCGGGCAGCATTAAGGGCTTAGGGGCAGGATCTCCCACATCACAAAGAGCAGACAGGACATATATTTATACATCGGGAACATGCTGAAAACAATGACATGCCACTGATCACAGGCACGCAAGCCCAGATTTGGGAAAAGTACACACCCCACACATGTGAATCTTTTTTGCTAGACAGATTCTGTGATTTTAATCGCACATCTTCTTAATCTCTAAGATAAACCCACGACACTAGATACACGGATTGATAAATCTGCTAGACAGATTAAGCTGATATACCCCCAGCGTCTGTGAGTTGGGGCCTGGGACGCGGAGGCTCTGTCACTTGCGCAGGAGGTGCAGGATCAGGTGATTCCTCACTCAGATCAACATACCCACAGCCGGTAAGGAAATTGACCTTTCAGGTCGACGCAACTGATTCCAACTCCATCTTGGCTGCGTGAAAAGCTGCCTGAGCATAAGGAATTGGGTTCGTTCTGGCACACCCACGCACACAGCTTCTGTACATTTGCGCGCGAAATAGGAGGGTGTTGTTTGACCTGGAGCGCAGCACACACACACCAGGTTCCAGGCAGTTGTCTCGAAAAAAAATGAATTGGCAAGGCGCAAAATCCAAAAATTTAGGCAGTGGCGCCTGAGAATCGTAGGCCATGAGTCCCCAGACCCCTGATGGGATCTAAAAAATGGAACCGCCAGCATTTTGCAAAAATAGAACCGCCACACCTCAAAATAGAACCCCCCCCAAAAAAATAGAACCGCCACTCCTTTCTTGCAAGGACAGCTGATGTAGCCAAAATTGCATCACAGACGCAACGCGCTCACAACTGCCAACTTTCACAGAGGCGTCTCGTTCAGATCCAGCCGTCCAGTAATCCCCCCGGCCAGAACACGTGCGCTGCGAAAGCAGCTCGTGTTACACTCAAGACTGGAAACCATGGAGAAATGGATGAACGTGCGCCCTGAGCACATCATATCACTGGTGGCTTGAAAAATCATTTTGGCTCCGGGCCATATAATCCCTTTCGGAGGCCCTCAGCACATAACCCCACATCGCACGGCCTATTATGGCTCAGGTTCAAAATCTCAGAATCTCTTGTTGAAGGTCTTATTCGGTTTAAGGAGCACGGCCGTGCATTTCGCGAGAACAGAATTTTCAACGCTGGTATTGAGACTTTTGAACGCTGGTGTTGCAACTTCAAAAGTGACGGTACTCAGACTTTAAAACTTGGACTGAGGGTACTCAGACTTTAAAACTTGGAACGAGGGTGCTGTGGCCGTGGCTTGGCAGGGGAAAGATAAACTCTAAACCCGCTCAAGGTTGAGATGAGGGTGGGTGGGTTGAGAGAGAGCGTGAACCTGGGCGCACACCACACAACACATCCCGCATGGTGTTGCGCGCAGAACACTGGCAAACCTTTTGTTTTGCATCTTTAATCCCTGAGGCTCTGCCAGACTGGCAAACCCTGAAACCCTTCTCGGAGTTTCACTAGACACAATGGACAAGCTGCCCATAACACAGAACAGAATTAAGGAAATGAAGCCAACAGCCACGCTCAGCATTTTTAAGCCGCACTGCAGGAACAAGGCTTTGTCTCCAAAACTTCGCAACACGCGACCCGGCTCTCGTTCACCCACAACGTAGCTGTCCTATTTAGTTGATTGATTTTGGGTCCTGCCCCCACTCATTAACAGTCTATAGTAGGGGTCATATTCAGGGCTATATATAACTAAATTATAATTATTATCCAACTGTTAGTGAGCGGGGGCAGTACCCAAGATTGATCGCCTAATGGATTGGTCCTTGGGTGGCCTGGAGGTCCCGAGCCCCGTGCTGCACCTAGTCAGCTGCCGCGCTTGCTCTGCAGCCTACACGTAAGACCCAACGGTCCTATCTTTATACTCACACAGACAGTGACTGAACAACTTCCACTCTTCCTTGCTCCTCGTCACCTCGGACTCGGTAAAGTGCTGGTGAGTGAAAGCTATGCACTGATCCAGGAGCTCCCGCAACGTCAACGTTGAAGAGACATCCAGAACCGTGGTCAAGTGGAAACGAATAATACTGCGGTGAACATGAGCAACAACTCTGACGAGGAACTGGAGCCTCACTTCACTTGATTTTGAATCGAAGCCATTGCAGGCTCATAGTTTACTGAGCTGGTGTTCTCCAGCTTCCGTGGGGAGATGGCTCTTGAAGTTGCACTTCGCTGGGAGTGCGCGCCAGTCCGCGATGCCCTAGCCTTTGAGGAGCTCAGGTCGGATGGTTTCCCCATGCTGCCTTTGTTCCACGAAGTACCGGCTGTCTCTCGCGTTGTAGCTCGGCTATGAGGGCTGGGTGCTATGTTTTTGTTTTCGTTCTGTGGCCGTTGTTCAGGAGCTTTCACCCCATAGTTACCATAGTCAGGCCTGAGCACGGATTCTTGCTGTACCAGCACTGCAAAGTCAATGACTATTACGTCTTCAAGCCAATCCGGCGCATCAGCTTGGAGATTGATGTGGTGAGAGTTTCCAGTCTCCGGCTCGGCATAAGCTCGAGAAGTGTCCGGCCTTTTGACTTCTCTCACGAGGCGGAGAAAGTCGGTGAATTCTCACAGCCGGCCACGCTCACTCATCCTGGCCTGCAGGGAGGGTTTGCTTAAAGGGCCCCCGGGCCTCCCATAATAGATATCAAAATAATAGTCTTACGCGTGACAGCCCATGATGGGGGTCTGCAAGGCTTCGGGGTTCAGGCTGTATAGGGATCACGGGGAGAAGAAGTTGACCTTTCGTCCCAGGCCACAACAGTACGGGCCTATTTCTACAGGGTTTAAGGCGTGCGCAAATGCTCATCGGTTCATAGGCTGGATGCAGCTGACACACGCAACTTACTTGGGACTGACCCGGGCCCATGGCTTTGTGTTTCTGAAACTCCAACCCAGACCCAGGTTCTCAACATATTCCCAAAATACGAGGAGCCCCACTACAGATCCTCAACCTTGCTTCAGCTGGTTAATACTCAAAGGGGAGGCGGACCCCTCCGTAAATGGCCTTCCACCAGTCATCAGCGTTACAAGGCTTAGTAAGAGTATCAGCAAGTTGAAAGGAGGTGGGGACAGAGTACAGATTGATCCTTTTGCCAATCATTTCCTCATGGAAATGCTGACGCAAAGCTGCCAGATCGACAGCCAAACGTTTGTCTGAAGGTATTCTTGGAACACCTTCCTTGTGGAGATGGTCGAACAGCGACTTACAGTCGGTTATGCAACGGAGCTGACTCCCCGCAACACGTTCAATGCGCTGGAGGTGTCCAGAAAGCAGGGTCTTTACGAACGAGCGTACATACTGCCCCATTTCTATGGCCTCAGTGCAAGCAGTTGTTTCAGCGCCGAAGGTCGATCTGCAGACAGCAGTCCCATGAAGCTTGAATTGAAAACCAATGTCCAAACCGGGATCCGCTTCGCGTGAACACCTGCGTAGACAACCCATAGGCCTGCTTCAATCAAACTATCCTACTTACCAATGCCATTTTCTTTTCCACTATTGCTGAATAACCCCTATAAGCCTGTCTAGACTGGAGACTAGTCTGGATACCCTAACTCAAAATCTCAAAGACGTGAACACCAAGTGAATCTTTGAGGCCCTCGCAGTATATGCTGGAGCACTCGAGCATATCAGAGGCAATCACATGTTGCTAGGATCTGTAAAACAACTTGACTTGAAGCTTTAAGGTTGCCACAACTGCATCAGGGGTGAACCCTAAACAAATGAACCCAAAGAAGTTGCGCCAGGCAAAGGCTGCGGGTTCATGAAAATCTTCGGCGTGGACGTCTTCATACCAAAAGGCGCGCTCAGGGTTTGGGGTGGCCAATATCGACTTGAGACTCCATGCTCTTTAGCCGTGTCCAAACCCTAAACCCAAGCTCTTAAACTTAAACCCGAAGGGATTCTTCACGAGTTGCCAGACCACCCCCATCTTGACCGCCTTTTCACTACCAGATGACTAGAATTCCTGTTTTTGGATTTAGGAAAGTCATGGTTATCGACTTAAGTTGGGGTCCTTGTTTAGGGTTCTGCTGAAAATGGAAATAAGATGGGACGGAAGGTTGTTGGTTTGTAGGGGTCTCTGGTCTTCTCATTGGTCAACAAGAGAATCGAACCCCACTTCCATATTCTTGGCCTCAATGCAATATTAGGCTGGGAGGAATTTACGATTATTATGCGGCTCATGGGCTGAGGCGGTGGCCGTCAACAACATCGTCGCATGCCTTCACTTCAGGCTTGCGACAGTCACAGCAAGCTAACAGACAAAAGTCTTTGGTTGTAAGGGGTTCAATTATGTGGGGCTATATGGTGCTATATAGGCATAATGGAAAAGAAACATCCACTGGGGCTTTCCCTGTCTTGGGACTTGGGACACTTCTGGCTTCGACTATAGCAACTGGAGCCTACGGCATCTTGATTTGATGATAAAATGCACTTCAAGAAAGTATAGCGGAGTTGGAGGCTCTTCCAACTTCCCACGTCTCCAGTCTGGAGTCTGGAGTCTCCAGATACTCTCGGAATTGCTAATGGTTATCCCGAAGTCGAAAGCCGAAACCCCCATCCCTAAACTAACCCTGAAACCTGAATACGCAAAGGTATATACTGGGTAGTATCGGAGATGGCTTACTTGCGCAAGCGGAGAATCCAATGGAAATGGTAGCTCCGCAGTATAAGACCCCAACCAGGTCTTTGCGCGTGCCGCGGCGGTGCAGCGCGCTCAAGGTTCCTGAAGAATGACCTGAGGAAGATGCGCATGGTCTCAATAGTCAGACACGATACCATGCTCACCATTGCCTGTGCCAGAATGGTCACTAAAGACAGTGACCAGTAAGCACTAAGCTTGCAGACACATGTTTCTGCGTGATTTGCGCGGACTTTGGCATCTGGCGCAGCACAGCACCTACGTTAAATGGCCGCGCGAAGATTACATTCAGGCCCCATCAATGGACCTGGGATCCAGCGTTCAAAATTCAACACGAAGAACGAGCTGAGGAAGATGCGCATTGCGCATGATCTCAATAGTCAGACACGATACCATGCTCGCCATTCCCTGTGCCGGAATGGTCACTAAAGACCAGCAGGCCCGCTGACATATGCTTCTGCGTCACGTGCGCGAACTTTGGCATCTGGCGCAGCACAGCACCTACGTTAAATGGCCACGCGAAGATTACATTCAGGCCCCATCATGGACCTCGGATCCAGCATTCAAAATTCAACACAAGCCCATCCCAATGATGCGCGGTCTGGCGCCCAATGGAACCGGAAGATTGATCAGCTGGCAGCTGGGCAAAAGTCACAGGAAGTCTTCCCTTCAGCAACCTACATTTGAAGTATTTGGGGCTGTAGTCTTGACAGCCTTGACACGCGAAGACTTAAAGCAAGGTGACTTCTCTCGCAGAAAAAAGGGGGAGCTTTCTTTCCCGAAAAACGCATCAATAACTACTTCACTCCGCAGGCTTCGCATTTTTGTCCCATGCCTCCGACAGCACTTTCAGGCAGGCACTCACCAATTTTTTGGAGGCCTCCAGAGCCCGACCATCCAGCAAGGGATGCCGCGCACGCCACATCCTTGGCCCACTTGCGCTTGTCCTCGCACAGCCACTTGTAGCTGAAGAATGCACATGAGCCACAACCTTTGCTGGAACTTGAGGGAGTGACTTCCCAGATGGCAGTCAAAGGCGGGAAGAACGCCAGAGTTCCTGGGGACAAGACCATCTTTATGGGCTTAATCTGGGCAATGATGTCAGTCTCCTGGAAGGCACGAGCGGACATAGTTGTGACGTTGTCTTCACAACCCAACTTTAGGAGCTCATCTCGCAGCTTCATGAACGGCATGTGGAGAAGCGTCATCTCACCCTGGATCCCATGGCGGAAGCATGGGAAATCAGTTATCTGCAGGGCCAGCTGGTTGTCCTTCACAGCCACGAAGCAGGGGTTAAGGAAGCCGCAGTGCCTTGTGCTTGGCCTCGTAAACCTTGACAAGATCCGCAGAGAGGTCCCCGACACGCATGTACGTTCTGCCCCTGCTTTTGAAAGGCTCCGAAGCAGGAAACTGCGAGATGAAGAGCGCACAATGGCTTCGAAAGGGCTCTGTCTGGCCGATCTTCTCCACGGCGGGGGCGTCCAAGAAGCGGCACGCGCTGTCAAAAGCAATTTATCTGCTGCGGCAAAGTCTTCCACGGGCATGTCCAAGGTGTCCTCCTTGGAGGGGTTGATGAAGAAGTCCGACTTGGCCTTCTTGGCTTTGGCAGCCTCCGCAGCCGCGGTTTCTTCATTTGCTTTACGTTTTTTTTGTTCCTCGGTCTGCTGCTTGCGCTGCTCATTCTCGGCTTTCTTGGCTGCCGCCTTAGCCTTTCGCTGCGTCTCCTTGAGCGCCTTCTGAACACCGGTAAAGGACGAGGTCAAGCTCTTACCAAACAGCTCCCAAGCCTTCAGCATGCCCTTGATGTTCTCAACTTCTTCAGCCAGCTTCTCGTTGGTTCCCACCTTCTTCAAAACATCAATGGCCGCGAAGATGCTGGTCTGGCACCGCAGCAAGTCAGGAACTGGCGCAGGAGACACATCCAGGCTTGCCATGGCACCCTGGATTTTCTTGTCCTGATCTCCAGCTGCTTCCTTGCCCAAATTCAGGAGCATCTCGGCCAACTCGAGCTGCTTGTCAGCAATCGCCTTGAACTCCTTGTCCAAATCGCTGCTGACCACCATGTGCAAGGCCTCAAGACTCAAGAGCACTGCAAAAAAAAGTCACGACATTGGGCTAAGGCTGAGGTTGGGTCAGGGTCTTCACTCACTCGCCGTCAACATGCTCGTCTCGTTAGTAGAGACTCAGCAAACTTCAGCAAGCACGCCTAGAGAGACAACACCTACTATAGCAAACTTAGCAAACGTCGCGCTGAAAGATATTCCCCAGCCCGCCTCCTTCTGGTTCTTTGATACGACTGGTTCACAGCGGATGTGAAGGAGCTCTTTAAGTCTTCCCGCGTGCGAAGGCGATGGACCATCAAGTCAGAAAGAGACGAGTTGGCAGGAGTGCCACCGGCTGGCCCAGGCGAATTGGACGAAGCCGCGCTTGCGCCAGAGTTTCGGCGCTTGGGAACTGCCTCCCTCATCCTGTCACGGACTTCCTTATCTCCGTCCTCATCAAAGAGTGGCGCATTCCAGTCAGCAGCACTGCTGTTGGCGCGCAGCTGATCGGTGCCCTTCTCGTCATCCAGCAAGCTTCCATCGTTTGCAGACTCCTGCAACACACGCCGCTCGTTCTTCTTCTCGTTGAAGCCTTGGACGAAGTCTGAAACCTTGACCAGCGCCCGCTCGGGGTAATCTGGATTGTCGCCGAGGCGGTCGTGCACGCCGTACTTCTGGACCGCATCCTGCCATTTGGAACGGATCTGCTCAGCACTGAACTTCTTCTGCGCATAGAAAAGCTCGAAGCCAAACCAATCGAGCTTCTCCATTCTAAATCCTTCCTGGGTCACCTTGGCGGTACTCAAGATGTGCTGGAGGCGGGTCTTGGAGTACGCTGCCCGAGGCACCCCGCGGCCTTTTTTCGGACAGGT
>CAJNIZ010048015.1:28768-45417 GCA_905231905.1 Symbiodinium pilosum | reverse complement strand
ACACACACACACACACACAAGACATTGATGCTTAGAGCATTTGCCCGAGTGCGTTACCTTGCTGCTACTCGGCCCGGCCCTGCTGACTCCTGGCGGCTTTCCATTTGGAAGGTGATCAGGTCGGACTTCAAATGCACCATCATCACCATCGCACACCGCATCCAGACCCTGCCGGCACCCAAGCGGGCAGAGCTGCGGGCGGAGCTGCACATGGCAGAGTGTTTAACACACGTTGACAGGATGGACTACGACAAGGTGGCCGTGTTTGAGGGTGGCAAGGTGGTTGAGTTCGACTCCCCCCAGGCTCGGCAAAAAAGCACTGACTTCCGTATGGCTGGGTGGCTAGGTGTCATGGCAGGAGCTGTTGAAGCAGCCGTCCAAGTTTCAGGCTTTGGCAAAGGAGGGCGGGGTGCTGACAGCTTGAGCCGCATGAGCCGCATGACACGTCTCACCTAAGCAAGTGCAGCAACATATCCGACAATGGATACCTGCAGACACTTTTTGTTTGTAAACGCATTGGGCCGCATTTCGCAAGTTTGACCAGTTTTCAGGGCAGGGCGGCGGTCCTAAAAGGGCTGCGTCCTTGTCCGTCTCCCTGCCCGCTTAGCAGCTTTCTGAAAGCCTTTGCTTTCTTCGCTAGCTTTGTTTCAGTCCCTTAGAGGAGAGACAAGGCAGCAGCACATTCGTGGGGGTCCTGGCGCCATGGTGCCATGCAGACCTAACTCACATGTGCAATAAGGATTGTTTGAGACCAGCAGCAAATTCAAAAGTTCAATTGTTGCCGATGGGTTGACGACCAGTTGACAGGGTTCCCCCGAAGACAACCCTCAATTGTCTTGGTTCGCCCACATGTATCACGCCAGATCAGCTGTCATGCTCAAGCTGAATCCAACATTTCCTTCTGACTGTCAGACTTGCAGGGACCGCACCTGCGCGCAGCGCTCGCAGCTCTTGACCAATACGATGCCGTCGCTGTCCTAGCTCAGCCACGCGCTCTATTCCGCACTCCGCCCGCTTTTGCGCTTGGCCCATTGAGGCAGGCCCTCCAGTGTGCACTTTCTGCTGTCGAAGCGTGTGCCGACCCAGTAGGCATAGACGCCGAGCGGGCGCGGAAACTTTGGTTGTTCTTGCCTCGCATGGTGCTCCACCCGGCCTGGCGGGGTCGCCCGCCTGCCAAGGCCTACGCTCCATGCTCGGTTCCAGGATTCTTCCGGGGAGACTGGCCGGCGCTCCTCGATGATGCAACTCCCGGGATAGCCCCGTGGTAGCCGCCGCCGCCACACACTAGCAACGACTCCCGTGCAGATCCTGCTGTCCACCTTGCGCTGTCAGCCGCCCAGCATGCCCTTCTCGCCGAGCCCTTGGCCCCCGGGTGCAAAAGCATGCTGCACCAGCTGCGTGATCCAGCCCGTGGTTGATCTCCCACGCGCAGCGCTGTTCGCCAACCTACGGCGAGCCAGGCGTGGAGCTGCGCCTGGCCCAGGTGGCTACACTTCAGAAATTGTCCGGCTTGTCCTGGATGTTGATGCTGCTGTTGAATCACTTAACACCAACACCCATCGCCGCAGCTTTGGGGCTGGGGCGACTCGTCTCCGTGCGCAAGCCGGCAGGCGGCATCTGAGGCATCGTCGTCGGCGACTTCCTTCGCCGTGTTGTTGCCCGAACTTTGGCCCAGCAATTTGTTGCCGCATTCAGCCAAGCCACCCGGCCCCATCAGTATGCACGTGCTACCCGCGCCGGCACCGGCCCTCACTGTGCTCTCGGTTGACGGTATTGGCGCATATGACCTCATCAATCGCGGCGCCAAGCTCCAGGCCCTCCGCAACAACCCCCCGATGTGCGGCCATCCTGCCATTCGTGAGGCTGTTCTACGGCCGCCATCCACGTTCCTTTGGCAAGACGATGCGGGGACTGTCCACCGCAGTCCAGGCAGAGGGCGGTGAACAAGGCGATCCGCTAATGCCGGCCTTGTTCGCCTTAGGTGTTGCCCCGGCTCTCGAGGCCGTTCAGGCGGAAATGCAACCTAACGAACGCGTGCGGGCCTCTCTAGATGATGTGTACGTGACTTCCCACCCTCCCCGAGTCGCGCATCTTCTGGCTAGGCTCCAGCATCACTTGTTTGCTCAGGCGCACATCCGCCTCACCCCTACCAAGGCCCGTGTTACAGCTCCAGTCGCGCCCGATGGCTCCGGGATGCTCTGGGTCGGGGACGCCGGTTTCCCCGCATCTAAACGTGGTTTGCGTATCCTTGGCACTCCTCTCAGTACGCCCGAATACATTTCCGCCCAGCTCGAGACACTATCCACTCAACATGGGGCCCTGTTTGCGAGGCTGACGTGCAGGTTGCCTGGCTCTTGCTGCTGTTTTGCGCATTGCCACGGGCACAGTACGTCCTCAGGGTTCTTTTGCCTCCGCACCAAACGGCGGACTTCGCCGCCTCGCATGACCAGTCAGTCCTTGCCTGCCTGGCCGCACTTCTCCGTGCTGAGTCCTCCGGAGCGTTCCTGGCAAACAGTTTCACATGCGGGCGCGCGCAACTCGCCATGCAATATGGTGGCCTTGGGCTCCGCAGCGCAGCTGCCCATGCTCACGTAGCATATTTGCGTCGTGGGCCGATGCTTTGCAGGCCATAGATGCGCGTGACCCACGGTTGTGGGCTGCGGCTGCGCAGCAACTGCAACGTGTCGCCTGCACTTCGCATTGTTTCGTAGCCTTGCAAGCCGCTGTCCGCAGCCAAGCGACAGCAGGATTTGCGGGCCCCCCTCGTGGAGTCAGCTTGCGCGTGCTTCCCCTCCAAGGGAGGCCCACGAGGATGACGAGCCTGCGGACCTCACTCGCGGATGGCAACGGTCAGCCTCCCGCGGCATCCCTCACACAGCGCCTTGATGACCCGTCCGGGCCCTGCTGCAGTCCCAGTCAGGCCCGTTCGCTGCCAGAGTTCTTACCACACTGCCCACCTCGCCAGAACTCCAGCTCGAGGCCGCTGCCTTCCGTGTGCTGTTGCTCCGCCGCTTGCGGCTACAGCTGCCTTTGGTTCCCGCCACTTGCCCTTGCAGGCACCTCTGGAGACCACGTGCGTCCTGCCGCGCTCTGGTTTGTTACGGCCCCGGGCCATCCCGCTCGAAAGAGCAGCAGCCCGTGTTTGCCGTGAGGCGGGAGCAACGGTCAGCACTGCGTGACCTAATCCTCGTGGTTGAGCGCCAAGACGACCGGCGCATCGAAGTCATCGCAAACGGCCTCCCGTTGTGGGGTGGTGCCCAGCTCGCTGACGACACCACTCTTGTCTCGGCCTTGGGTTCGGCTGGCCAACCCCGCCGCCAGCAACGCAGCACAACCGGCACGGCCTTGCGCTTAGCTTGGCGGGCGAAGGAGCGAACTTACCCTGAGTTGCTCCAATCGGCGGTTGCCGCCTAGTCGTCCTTGGCATCGAGCTTGGTGGCCGGTGGGGTGCCAAGGCTGCTCAGTCCGGCTGCTGGCACGCAGTGGTGCCCGCTCGGCCCCCAAGTGTCACGTTTGCCTGCGTGTCACGCTGGTCAGCGTTACTGTCGTTCTTGGACTTTCTTCTGCCTTGGACTACCGCATCCTGTCGCCGGGTTGTCTTGGACTCCTTGGACTAGGGCTTCCTGCCACGCCCTGCACCGGGACCACGGATTGGCTTAAAAAAATGCGGGAAAAAAGAGGGCCCCTTACCAGCGCCCCCGTTCCATAGGGGCGGGTGCTGAGGCGCTTGCACGAGCACTCCGCATGGCCACCGACATGAGCACGTCCACAACAGTTGTGAGTGTGGATGGGGTTGGGGCGTATAACCACATTTCGCGCAAGTGCACGTTTGATGGCCCCCTTGCATCGCCACCGTTGGCGCCCCTTATCTCTCTGGTCCGCTTTTGTTGTTTGTTTTATGACGCGTCGGGGGCTGATCCCTCCGTCCTCCAGGCGAGCAGGGGGACCTGCTCATGCCCGGCTCGTTCGCTGTGGGCATCCACCAAGCGTTGCGGGCCGCGCACTCCTTTTTCCAACCGGGCGAACAATTCGTTTGCGTTCTTGGATGACACGCAGGGGTGTTGAGCTGGTGGGCTTTGCGGATGAGGTCCTTGCTGATCCGGACCGCCCGCCTGCGTGGGTGGGCGATTGGACCTTCCCAGCTGAACAACAAGGCGGTGCTGGGCACGCCGCTATGGAGCCACGCTCTTGTGGTCGGTTGACCTACAATCCAAATTTGAAGCCCACAAAACTGTGTGTCCAAATTCCACTCACTCTGTTCCGGACTTGCAAGTTGCGCGGTTGTTCAGCGTCTTCCTGCGCGACATGAACGTTGATGTGACACTGGCATCGAAGGGCTGGCGACGGGCTGCCGGTATCGCAAGGTGCCCAGGCAGCTGTCGACGCCACCTTAGTCAGCCCAGTTGGCGCGTGCCGGGTAAAGCGGCAGCGGACCTGGCACGCCGGAAACGCGAAGCCACGTACCCGGAGCTGTTGACGGCCCGTAAGTGTCGCCTCTTGGTGCTGGCGGTCTAGGTGGGCGGGCCTCTCGGCGCCGAAATGGCAGGTTTATCGCTGTTTGACCGCTTCCAAAGCGGCACCGCCGTGGCTGCGGACTGTAGCCCGAGAGGCGTCGGGCACCGCTGGACAGGCATGTTGGCAGTCGCCGTAGCAGCTTCAGCCAACCAGGAACAGGCAGCTGCGAGGAAATCCGTATCTTACGTAGCCACGTGCTTGAAACTGAGACCGTTGCCTTACGATTTGTGTACGGCAAGGTCTGAAAGTCTGAAATCGACCTTTTATCTTTCCGGGGGCGTTTTCTGCTGGCCGTACAGCTGATGCGCCGCAGCACCCGCCCGGAGGACCCAAAAACATCTTATGGAGCCACAACTTTCCACAATGACTGCTTGACTGCCGCACCCTGTTTTGACTGTGACGGTTGCCCACATGATGTTGTAGCCCGTCGTATACTAGCGTGTGCGAAAACACGCCTGCACGATTTGCATCCGCTCGAGCCGTCAAACGCAAAATGCATGGATGTGAGGGAGGCAGCTGTACAAGACGTGGGCGGCTACGGAGAGAACTATGGGCAGTTTACGTATGTTGCCCATAACTTAGGCTTCACACGACATGATGATGATTGCATTCTGCAAATGCATTGCTTGCATTCAGACATTTTTCACATGAGGACAAAGATCGTCCCCATTACCTCTAACTACGCCCCACCAATCCAAGGCTGTAATTCTGGCCGAGAGGCCAACCATGGTACAGGCACTTGCGGCATTCACCGGTTTCAGCGAGGGTGTGCAAGATACATTGCCGTCTGCGAACGGTTTTTCTCGCCTCTATTGGTCGAACCGGCACCGCAGAGTGGACGAAAAGAATATGTCCCTTCAGTTTGCTGCCAGCGCGTACGTGCTGATCAGGGCACCTCCTCTTCAAGTCCCTTCACGACATTTTCATCAGGTAACACCACCCAGCACCCAAGACCTGCTGCATGCACTTCGTACTGCAGCCCTTCTGCAACAATGGACATCCTCGAATAATCCCCAACATATCCTGTATCCCTTCAGTGCATTTTCGTGCGGCAAACGTGGGCGATTAGCCCAAGGCTCAGCTCAAGCACGGCCATTGGTTTGCCACATTCAGTTTTGGCAGGTGAGCTACGCCAATATAAATGTATTCACTAGTCAAACCTGCTTCTAGATTCTTCCAGCTATATGGGAATTCCTTCGTTTTTGTTTCCATTGGAAGTGGTGTAAGCTTTCGCGCGATCTAAATGGCCACCGAAAATACCTTGGCTGTCCTAAGCTACGTAGACAAATTATTCACCGTGCAAGGGAAGTAAGCATACTATGTATGTATATATGTATATATCAAGTTTCCCCGCTCATGCCTTTGTTGGCAGGATTTGTTGATCGAAACTTCAGCCCCTTGAGTTTTCCCACAAATCCAGGTGACTGACATGCTTGCTCGCATACGGCTCAAAGATTATACGACTGCACGCTCAAATTTGTCAGCGTTGGAGCCCTTCATAAAAAGCTTTGTGGACCAAAGGAAGGTGTGTGAACGGAGGCGCGTTCACACCTGACAATGCCATCTTGCCACGGCCGTTGCCGCGTTGCAGCCAACAGCGGAGGCATGTGAACGCATATCAACGACATTGCGATGGAGCTGGAAAGCGAGGGGGGTTCCAGGCTCACCAGGCATGTATCCGCCAGACGGGCGGTAGAAGAGAAGGAAAATTTTCAGTCACAAATTTGGCAGAATTTGCCAGGTTTGAGGCGCGTTCCCGGCTTTGCCGACTTCGGTGCAGGAGCTGTGGGCCAAGCCCCGGGTCATGGCGGCAGGTCACCAGATTAATGTATTTGAGGTCGGGTTTGCTGGCTCTGTTGGGGCCGCCTTCTCAGACCTGTTTGGACAGCGCTTTTCATGTGCGCGAGTTTCAAGCCAACCAGGTTTCCTCTGCAAAATTTGAGGGGGCGCAGGAAGGCATTGAAAGGATGAGATAGTATATAAGTTAACTAACTAGTGAACAATCTTGCCAACTGAGTGTGTGAAGATCAGGGGGCAGTTTGGAATCGCCAAAGATCTCAGTTTTCATAAGCCTTGCTTGTATACTGCGTTTTTTCATTGGTTTAGGTTGTAGGCTGTTGTAGTATCATTCTCCGATCACTGCTGTTGCTGCTAAACTAGTGACTAGCGCAACCGGCTAAACGTGTTTGCTGCTGTCCTTTTTTTTTGTGCCGACCTGCGTGGCAGTCCGTACCCCATGTGGGGGATATCTGATGGGTTGATCCGAGCCCCGGCCATGTTAAGTGAAAGCTGCCGTGGTGGCAGCCGCCGCCACGGCTGCCTCTGCTGCGGCTGTTGCCGTCCATCGGCCCAGACGAGACCGGCTTTTTGCATAGCAGGCGCGACAGTGATCTTGCTGGTCGCCGTTGGCATCGCCCTGGCCATCTGGGCTGCGCTCGCAGCTTGACAAGTGTCCATGTTATTTTCATGTCTTGTTGTTTGTTGACAGGTTCGACCGCCTTCGCTCAGGCCGAATTACTCAGAAGCGCAAGCGGTGAGGCCTTCCAATTGTTACTTCCACGTGCCACATGTAGAGGTTAGGACCTTTAAATGTGATTTTTGATTTCGAAGACTCGCTGGACTTTCGGGTGCGGCCTATTGCTCCGCAAGCTCACTGGAGGCTGCTTTGACCTTGGAGGCATGCAATTTGTATTTCAACTTGGCAAGGATTGGAGCTGCGGCAAGAAATGTCCTGCAACTGTCTCCACACCTGTTCACGTGGCTTGGCGGAATGTGAAGAATTGGAGCCCATTGAGCCAGGGGATTTACAACAAAAAAGACAGGATAAACATGGAAGCGTGTTCGTTGGCTGTGCGGATGCAACCGAATGATTGAGCCTGGTAGAAAATCGCAAATCCCCTTTGCGGAAGCCTCGCGAAGCTATCAAAAACAAAGTCCGGGCAGCATGGTCCGTGGCGGCAAGTTCATGTGTGGGAACCACAGGCCACGGGTCTTGCTTGGAAAGGCAAAAGACACAGCGGTTTGCCTGAGATGCAGCCAACTCTGACAGCAAATGGTTCACTCAAATGAGGTCTGCGCAGGGGATAGCACCCAAGCCTTTGTGGCTCACCTTGAGGTACCTCCCGACGCTTTGACCCAGAGATATTTAGCTCAGACTGTTGGAGGAAGATTGCATCCTGAGCTTCGAGGGCACCAAGACCTACCTCTCCATGATTCAGGATGAATACATTGTGTTACCCAGCTCATATGTCAGACATAGTTTCTGAAATGGCAAGGGCGCTCCTCAGGATCTTCGCATCGTGAAAAATCTCAGCGACTGGAAGACAGGCGGCAGCGCAGCTTGGCCGCCAGGTTTTCGTTTGATTTGTTGTAACCAAAGTTTTGCGACCAAAGGTCCACAGCGGCTTTCTGGCGGTGGGGTGTCCAAGCAGTTCATGTGCTTGCGCGCTTGCAGAGCCAGGAACCACATGCTAAAGTGGCACAGGAGTGGCGGAGCTTAGAGACTTGCATCCGCAGATCTCTGGGCCAGCTCTGCCGCAGCAGGGCACTCATTGTCATGCTCCCAGACATCGTTTTGCGAAGCTAGCAGAAGCTTGCAGGAGCTTGTTTTGTGATGAATCTGCCTCAGCATAGGTCACGGGGCATTCTCTTGGCGGGGCTATCGGCGCACCTCTGAGTCGCAACGTGTTGCACACCGAATTTGCAATGAACAAACGAAGCCAAAAGGAAGCTTTGGAGCATTAATTACTTTGAAGCTTTGCCGAGGTTCACTGGCGATGGCCCGGCATGCATGGGCTTCGTGTTGCACGTAGGAGCCACAATTTTCAGTCCAGGTCGACCTTGTGGACTGGCCCGTGAAAGAGGGGTACACTTTTGGAATGCCCCGAACGGGGGACGCGATTTTCGCTGTGAATTTTGATCACGTGCACAAACCTCAGGACGGCTTGTTTTATAGCCTCAAGAAGTTTGACAGCTCTTGATTTCTTCCTTGCATATTCCCTAGGTTCTTGGGTAAATTCTTCCGAGCTGTGTTCCCAGCAGTGCAGCTCATGTCGTGGTGAAATGCCCAGTGAAGCTCTGTGACACGCTTCTAAGGTCACTCATCACATGGATCCTGTCCCACATGTTCCCCCACAGGCCTCAGACAAATCAAGACAGCAGTCGACGGTTGACATGCTGAGTTCAGGACTTTGGTTTCCAACATTTCTCCTCTGAGGCATTCCGACGCTGCTTCATGTTCTGACACGTTGGTGTGAGAATGCTGGGGTAGGTGTTCTATGATGGCGATCTCAGTGGAGGCTTCCGGCATTGCAAACAGGCCACTTGGGCAGGGGGAACAAGGTGAACAGCGATCAAAAAAATATAAAGGACCGGAGCACCCCACGTGTGCAGCTTAACCAAAATCTCAACGAGATAATTTTTGGATGCTGTCCCCAGCCAAAAAAATGAAGGCCTGGAGAACTCCACATGTGTAGTTTAGCCCGAATTTAAGTGACATACTAGTAAGATAGCGTCGCCCGGCGATACAAGAAGACGTGCATAAAAGAATACATACCCCCCGAGACAGCAGGTAGAGGGGTCGCTTGTGACTTCTCAATTTGGGTCGCTTGTGACTTCTCGATTTTTGTCATCGCGAAATGCAGAACTGTCGTCCTTTTCGACACCTTACAGTAGCAGGCTTGTGCTCCTTGTAAAATGCATATCTGTCGTCATTTTTGGATTTGTGATTCCTCGACCCTTGAATGCTGCGTGCGTGTTCGCCTCGTAAAAGGCATAACTGTCGTCGTTTTCGGAACTTTGATTTTTCGACCTTTGATAGTTGCGGTCGTGCTCGCCTTGTAAAATCCAGATGTGTCATCGGCTTAGGAAATTTGATTCCTCGACTCCCAACTCAAACCGTGAACCCTAACGCTGGACCCCATACATTCGACCTTACTCGTAACCCTAACCCCGAACACTAGAACTATTACCAGGATCCTTAAACCCTCACCTTGTAGGGTCCCCATGTAATCCCTGAACCTCCAACCACAACCCCGAACCCAGCCCCACACCCCTACCGACCCCTAAACCCTTAATTCCAAATCCTCACCCCAGAAAACCCTGTTACCTCCAATCCCTGAAGGCCCACCCATTAACCGTGGCGCGAACACCTTGCAATGCCTGTAAGCTCAACACCTTCGCCCTAAATCGTTGCAGTCTTGGCCCCCGAGCCCAAAACACGCGAGCATTGACCATGAAAACATGCCAGCCCAGGGCCCAGTTTTCAGGGAAAATATTCATGTATTTATTTCTCAGAAAAACGTGCCCTACCTGCAACACCTATAAGCCCAAAACCTTCACCCTAAAGCGTTGACGTCTTGGACCCCGAGCCCCATACCGCGTACATTGACCTTGAAAACATGCCAGTCCAGGGGTCAATTTTCAGGGAAAAATCATGTATTAATTTCCCGGAAAAACGGGCTCCACCTGCCGACAAACCTCATGCCCGGAATGGTGGAAACCGTGGCCTTTGGCCTCGTCAACCAGAATCCAATCCTTGAACCCAAACCCAAAACCCTGAAACCTGACCCCGACTAAACCCTAAAGCCCCCAAACCCTAAAGCCTGAACCCTCAACCCTAATCCTTGAACCCCAAAGGGCGAATGTAGCCTTAATCCTAAACCATCCTAAACCCTGGATACCCGTAACTGAGACCTAAACGTTAAACCCGAACCTAAGCCTGTGAGCCCTGACCTTCAAACAACCACAAACCCCCACCATGAAAGGCCATTAGACCCTAAACCCTAAACGTTTTCCTAAACCGTAAAGCCCTAGAACCCCTAAACCCCCTAGCCCTAAACCCTAACACTAGAAAACCGTGTTATCCCCCAATCCGTAAAGCCCTACCCTAAACCCGAAACCCCAAAGCCCTACCCTAAATCCTAAACCCTAAATAAACCCTATGTGAACGAGCTCACTTGTGATTTCCGAAGGCCTTTGAGTTTTGAGACAAGGAAGTGATGGAGACATGACTCGTAGGTCATGAGCCCAACGCTATCTAGCCATGGATATGGTTGCGCGTAGGAGGGGAAACGGTATCGGCGAAGCAGAAGGGCAGAGCTCAGAACAACTGCAGCTTGCGGATCGTGCTTCTGGTTCAGAGGCGCGGGGAGAGGGAAAGACTCAGAGTTCTGCTGTTGAGAGGGTAGCCGGGTTGAACCAGCTGCAGGGACCTGGAGCTAGATCACAGGGTGCAGGGCAAGCGTTGGCCGCTACAGGTGATGGTGTGGTTGCCCATCCTTTTTGGTTCACTAGAGTGCAAGATGAAGCAAGGTTGCGGTTGCAGGCTGCAAGACCGGTTTCCTGGGAAGTGTGAATGTTCAACAATCTGGAAATTCCAGCACGTCTACAGAGCTGCGGGTGGCTGAAGGGTCAACTGCAGGGGATCAACGAGGTCCAGCAGGACCACCGGTGGTTTATGGTCCCTCGACGATGGGGACAGCCGTCAGGGCAGGCATGCAACCTGCCGATGATCGTGTAGGAGGCGTGGAGAATTCGGAGTTGGACACGGCGAGGGATTCCCGGTCAGGGGTAGATGAACCTCTGGGTTTGTCTGTGCGGGAAAGGAACATTCTTTCGTCGATGAAAGAGGCCATGATCCGCATATTGCAGCAGAATGAGCAACTGTTGTCGCAAAACGATGCGCTTTGGAGCAGGGTGTTGCGTTTGGGAGAAGAAAGATCCACCAGTCAAGCATGGCAGTCTGCAGAGATCTGCAGAGGAAGCCTTGGATCCTGTTGATCAAACTGGTTTCGCTTATGTCAACTCTAGTTCGAGGGAGAGTCATAGGGAACCCCAAGCAGGTGCGTATCAGGGGATCAGGGAAGTATTAATTACGAGGAAGGGTACCAACAGGGGTATCTGGCTGCTAAAGAGATGCTTGAATCATGTAGACGTCAGGGTTCAGGCCAGATTGCGATAGAGGGGGTGAATGTGGTGTCAAGTCCTTCACCTAGTTTTGCAATCGTAGGTGGGAGGGATGGAGACGTCACACCTCCAGCAAATCCATTTAGAGCTATTCACCTCGCATGCAATACTACGCCTCAGGGTACCCCAGTCCCGAAAGAGCCTCATCCTGAAGAAACATATGGGAGCCTTGGATGGTATTCTCCGCCTACAATTACGGCTCATCCTCCTGATCCTCCCCCTGCACCTCCTCGTCACCATTCCTGCATTCCCAACATCTATGCAAACAATGGGCGGAAGAGAGGGTCTTACAACCACCGGTCTAACGCCAGCTTCTCTAGGGTATCGGGGGTGGTGGGTTGGACCTCCGGAACTACCGGAGGTCATTGAAGGAGGGAGGGATCCTTTTGCGCCAGGGGATCGGGTGTTTTGGCAGTTACCGGTGCTAACTGAACCGGGAGAAGAAAGTGACCCAGCCACTAGAGCGGCTGATTGGCTAGAAGTAGTCGCACCGTTGATGGTTGATTTGACAACCATGTCAGGGATTTGGTGGCAGAGAGTTATTGCTGAGTCCCAAGATTGGTATGCCAAGTGGGCACAAGCGCCAGCAGTCGAGACAGGTCTGATAAGGCCTACACAGTCTGCCGAGTTGCAAGAGCTTCGGTTTAGGCGGTTGGAGAGCCGTGCGTATGCCATGTTGCAGTCAGCTGTTCCTTCAATGATAAGAGATGAGTTGGTGGCCAATCGTGAGGTTCACCACGTCGCTTTGGTTTTCCATGTTTTGAGGGTTTATCAACCAGGCGTGCTGCAGGAAAGAACGGCTTTGTTCGAGTCATTGAGTAACCCAGGTGCCTCTAACACTGCTGCCGATGCAATCTTGAAGGCTTGGATCATCTTTCAGATCAGATTCTGAAACTTCATTCACATGTTAACATCAGGTGCAATCAGGCACGTAACATGCTCCAGCTTGATCACTACCCAACTCTTCAGGCAGTCAAGGAGTATGCAAAGATACGGCAATCAGAGTTTGACATGCATGATCGCTAGATCTGGTTCGTCCTCGGAACTTGGTCCCAAGAAACCTAAGCTCAGCAAGAGACGGGGAAGGGCAAGGGCCGGGGAAAGGGGGAAGTTCCGGGCAGGGCAAGGGCAAAGGGATCCAGGGTGGAGACGATGCTCCAACGCCTGGGAACGAACCACCAGCCCAGTGCGCCAGCGGCCGGGCAAAGTGAGCGGCTGCCGCAGGATCAACTAGTAGCAATCCCGCCCCTAATCCTCCGGCTCCCAAAGCTACACCTCGTACTCAGGCAGCGGGGGAACGGACCTAATGGTCCGGGGGGAGTGAAAGCATTGTCTGTAGCAAGCATGCAAGGTCTTCCTCCGAATTGCTGCGATGAGGGTTGATGAACCTGGGGAATGCAGCCCAGAACGGGTCCCGGAGCCGGAGCACTCTGACGGCCGTGATAACCAATTGTCTGAACCGGAGGAGAGGGTTGAGGTCAGCGCTATTACCGGAGCTGATGTGTTTGTTACTGCCGTTAATCTGCGGCGTTCAAGGGTCAGGAGTGGCAGCAAGCTACACCAACGCCAGTAGCATTGGCGTTATAGGCACTCCGGGGAAACCGCCCCTCAACCACTTCATGACATCGTCACTCAATTGCTCAAAATCAGTCATAGCTTCCTGCTCATCCAAGCTCACACCAAGGCCCGTAATTGCAGGGCCTGCTGTAGCCTGCCTGCCCTCAGTTGTTCCAACTCCTGAATCAAGCTCAAACAATCAGCCTCCGACACAGTTGGGCAGTTGTCCTCAAGCCACACATTCAACATCCCCCTGGTGGGGTGAGTTACTGTGTACATCCCAGCATGCCACGTGACACTGCACCCAAGCAACTCCACAATCAAGCCAAGTGGACGTATGGGAGATGCCGGTTCCTGTGTAAGCACAGTACCAAGTGGACTCATCTTCAGATCCTGAGTTCCGGATTGGCTAGTTGTGCGTAGTCTCCCGGTTCCCAATTTTGCTCCTGTGACCTCTCCGTATCACATCCCAGGCCTGAATAGAAGATCCCGGAAGGCCCTTAAGAAAGCCAGACATGTGGTAGTGTACCAGTTTTCGGGACGTACTAAACCCCTAGAGTTTCAACTCGGTAAAGACGCCGTGGTGGTTTTCTGAATGTTGATGCCCTCTGCCAAAGGGATCTGCTTGATGAACGAGTGTTCGCTGCCTTGATCGCACTATGTATGGCAGGCAAGGTCGATGCAGTGATTGGAGGCCCACCTTGTGGCACCAATAGCCCACTCCGTGAGCAAGCACGAGCACCTTATAGGGGAGATGGGGGACCTCGACCCATACGGGGTAGGACGGGTGATCTGCGTTATGCTTTGACCACTGCCAACGAGGCCGAGCAAAAGCTAGTTGAGGAGCACAGCGCGTTAATAACTAGGTTTCTGGTGTTTCACAGGGTTGCCGACGTGTACAACCCCTCCGGTAAAGATCCTATGCAGTACCTTCCAAAACATAGGGTACACCCAGAGCAACCATCAATCTGCGCATGGCCAGAGTTGCAGCAGATGTGGGCCACCCCGACAGGAACAGAGACAGAGATTCCTGAGCCAGAAAGGTCTTTGAGCTCACATGAGGGCATGGAAGGACCAACTCATGGCGTGTGGCAATTAGCTAGGTTCGACCAGGGATGTCTGGGTCATAGCCGTAGAAAGCCAACTGCAGCACTAACAAAATAGCTGAAGCCTGTGCTGCAACCTCCATGAGGCATAAGTGGAAGCTCCGCATTAGCAGACACCCTTGGTGAGCGTCTTGAGTGTTCGGCCACCTGGGCCAAGTGGGCCCCGGGTTTATGTGCGTTGGTGGGCAGTGTTATCAAGTCATGGATAGCTGGATCGCGTGAGAAGGGAGAAGAGGAAGAGAGAGAGGGACAGGTGATCTTAAAGGCGCTGACACAGAAGGAGAGAGAGTTTCGGAAACATTGCGAAGAAGGGCACATGATTTTCCGCAGGGACTGTCGTGCACGCCTGCAGGGCCAGATGAGGTCGCATATTCATAGACGTCAAAAAAATCACGGGTCCAACACATTCTGTTTAAGCATGGATTTAGTGGGACCTTGGAAGCCCGGAAAGGATCATCTGCATGGACAGCCGGTTACCCGGTTCCTAATTGCTGCGTTGAGCGTTCCTCTCCCCGGCGGTATGGATATTGCGGACAGTAGTGAGAGTGACGAGAGAGAGGGAGAGAGTGTTGAGGGTTGGGAAGAAGAGGACTATGAGCAGGAAGTGGAGGAGGAGTCACCCTTAGTGTCAGAAGGTGGTCCGGAGTTTGAGCAACGTCGTCGAAGGGACGAAGAGGCATGGCGTCGAGAAGCAGCAACACTGCAAGATCCGGTTCCCACACATGACCTAATCTTTTGTGAGCCCTTTACCTCCAAGAAATCCTCGAAAGTGCTCAGAGCAATTCAACGGGTTTGGGTTAGGATACAGGGACTGGATTTGACACTCCGAAGGCTGCGTACAGATGGGGGCAGAGAGTTCTGCAACAGGAGTCTTGATGCATGGGCCCTTGCCCGGGACCTTCAGCACACATATAGCGTTCCATCCGACCCGAAGAGCAACGGCCGGATCGAGAATTGGGTGAAACATGCTAAGGCTGGTGTGAGGACGCTCCTGTGCAGTCAAGATGACCAGGATACCTCCCATTGGCCGAGTGCGCTTAGGCAATGGGCAGAGCAACGCCTTAGAAGGTCTCTTAAGCTCCTTCATGTTCCTGACCCCATTAGGCCTCTTCCTCCTTATGGCACGCGTGTTGTAGTAAAAAACAGGCAATGGACTCGCAAAACGCCGCACGATGCCAAAGCCATGAGCGGTAAAGTAATGTGTCCAGCAGCCAACATACCGAATGCATCGGTGTTGCTTCTTGGCAATGGGCAATTTTATGTTGCTCCAGTTGTCTATCGGGGTGTAATGGAACCAGTGTCGTTTCATGGAGAGATTGCACCTGATATTCTTCCGGCTCCGTCTAGAAGGGTTCGAGGGAAGACTAGCGTTGCGTCAGGGTCAGGGGATGCCGAAGTTGAAGGTTCCGGGTTCCTTTCAGAGGGCTTGGGGGATGCTGTTCCTTCAGAGGGCTTGGGGGATGCGGTTCCTTCAGGGGGCGTAGGGGATGCTGCTTCAGGGGAGAGGGTCGTGATGAGGGTTATGACGAATTTGAAGGGATGGTTCCTGACTGTTTGATGGCGTTGAGGACAGTAAACTCCAGGTAAGCCTATGGTTTCTGTGGAGTGCGCCGATGACATGCAAGCTTTGTGACGCAGCTAGAGCGGGTAGCTGGATCGCCGATAGGTGCGATTCATGTGGCACATGGCAGGGAGAATTCTTCCTCTTGAGGAGAGTGAGAAGGAAGCTGAGAAACTCCTGAACAAGGAAGTACTCTTTGACAACCGCTTGCTCCTCATGTCCCTGTGGTGGATCCCCTTCAACCCATATCCTACCCTCCTCAAACCAACTAATGGGGGCAACCATATTCATAGAACCCCGGTTGCGATCGCGATGGGGGCTGGCGTCAAAGTTGCAAGTGACTCTGAGCGCTGTCCAAGAAGCCTGACAGGGTATTCTGTTTGAGGTAGAGATTAATGAGCTTAGTGAGGTTCGCGCGCTCCAAACAGCTCTTCGTAAGTCCTACCTTCGGGCCATAGACATACAGTCCTAGAGTTAACCCATTAGATCCCATTCTCCCCGCTTCTCGATCGCACATCCTGGAGGACGCCGTCCAACCACTGAGGGAAGTAGCTAGGAGGTGATTGAGGTCACATCTACTGACGAACCGGGGTTACCATGTAGGGGGTGCGCGTTCAGTGGCTCAGTTCGATCCCAGCAAGGCTCATGCTGTAGAACTTTCAATAGGCAATCGTAGAGTTGTAGTTGCTTCTCCCAGACTGATTGACCAGTTACCCCCTGGCGATCTGCATAGGCGGAAGGAGCTGGGTTTCTCGATCCCCGCAGACATGAGTGGCGCGCAGACTGTTAACCAGGCACTCATTTTTGAAAACGTAGGGCCAACTGTCTTAGGCCTTCTCGAACGTGGCTTTTGAGGTTTACTTATAAGCTTAGCCCATTGCCTTCTGTCTTGAGCTGCATGGCGTACTTTCCGATGCATAAGTGATCTGATTCTAAAGTATTTT
>CAJNIZ010048015.1:17245-28668 GCA_905231905.1 Symbiodinium pilosum | reverse complement strand
GGTAATTTTGGCTAACCTAGCTAGGCTATGTATGTGTATAGCAAGGATGAGCTGTGGCATACGATAAAGCAAAAACCCACACAAAAATCCTAAAATCCTCGGAAATACACACCGCCACGGCATCATACTCTCCAAAAATACCCGATAGGGAATTGTTGACTTTGGAGATCAAAAATTCTACTTATTTGTACGATGTTATTGCTGAGGCATCCAAAATCTCCGAGTCAATAACTCCAACGAGTGATGTTTACATCACATGTGGAAGGAAAGTTATAGATTCTCGCGCTCCTTTATGTGCTCAAGAGGTAGTGGAAGGAAGCGTGCTAAGGATACATTATCGCCTACGAGGCGGTGCACCTGGAAGTGGTCGTCAACCAGAGTGCTACAGCTTTGTAGAGGGGCGATGCGAGTATGGAAGTAGGTGCCAATTTTATCATGAGCAGCAAGGTAGTAGTTGCGGAATTTGTGGGTCCGATGATCATAGTTGGGAGCAATGTATCCGCTATGGGGGTGGTCAATATGACCCTAACAAGGACCCAAGAGTGCAGCTGCAGAACGGGAAGCAGCTCGAGCTAAATGGCTTAAACAGCTTCAGCGGCGTCCTAGTAAGCGCCCCCAACCAGTTGAGCCGTCCCACGCTCCACCTCGTGCCATGTGGGGAGAAAATCATGATGGGCCAAGGGTAACATGGAAGGCTAATAACGTCTGGTATCCTGATGAGACAGAGTGGTCAGATAGACCGGAACAAGAAGAACCGGTCAAGGAGTATCAAGATAGTGAAGCCCGGACTCCAAGTCCGACCGGTGTTCTTCGAAAGAGAACGACGCTTCGCCAGAAGGCAACCGCTAGTGGTAGACAGGGTGCAAGTCAAGCACTGTGAGAAACGATATCAAGACGTACAAAGCGTCCTCCCACGCCTCCAAGGAGCAACCGTGCCCGGAAGAGCCGCGGCAGTAGTGCGGCGGATCCTGCTCCAGTTGTTGTGCCTCCAAAGAGCAAGCGTGCTTCCGAGAGTCGCAGCAGTAATGATGCAGATCCAGCTTCAGCGGTGGTGCCTCCCAAAAAGAAGGAGGAGAATAAGCCAAGCACTACGTCAAAACAAGACGCGGTGACGTTATTAAAGTTGGGAAAGAAAGCCACGAAGACAAAGTTGAAGAGGAAGAGTCTGAAGGGCTCAATTAAGCGTAGTCTCGAGCCGAAAAAAAGGAACCTACAAAACGGAAGACTCCTCAACCTCCGGGCCCTCCAAAGCGCCGAAAAAGGTCGCAGTCTGAAAAGCCGGATAGCCCAAAAGAAGCCTCTTCAGGCACTCCGCGGGCATACCTTTCCCCTACTCCGAAAGTTAAAGCCTCAGTCGGTAAAGAAGAGGCAGAGATTCTTACGAAAAGAAAGAGAGTCAAGGCCAGTCAAAAGGCCGCCTCGGTAGAAGATCTACCAGTAGCTAAGAGAGAACCGGATTATTATCCGACCGACGAAGTTCCAGCTTCACAACCTGCAGGAGTAAGTGGAGCTGTTGCCGCTCCAGCAACTCCAGACTCTTCAAAAAAAAGTAGTTCTGAGGCAGAGCAGCAGGAACCTGAACCTAAAGATGTGAATGTTCAGCTGGATAGTCTAAGGGCTTCGATACAGGCCCAAGAGAAGGCTCCAGTTGTATCTCTTCCATCCTCGGGCCTTCGGGAAGAAGTTAAGAAGAGTAGTTCCAAATCCCTTGACTTTCCAGTAAGCAGGGTCAAACTCGGGAGAACACTATTGCGTTCTTGACGTTGACGTCAACGTGTCAGAGGTTGCTGTTTTATCCAGATCAGCACAAATCCGGCCGTCTTCCAGGGAACATGGTGATTGTTCACGGAGAACGTTGCGCCATTGAGCTGAAGATTTTGATGCATCGGCCGGGGCGCAGCATACGTATCTACCAAGACGGTTTTGAGGTACCGGATGGTACACGCCTCAAGAACTTGGACCAAGATATAGTTTCAAGGCTTCTTGAAGAACCCCTTCCGACAAGTCCTAGTTCTCCTATGGTGAGATATACAGTTAACCAAAGTATATTTGGAAATATGATGGTCCAGGACCCCAATATCCCGTGCTCTAGTCCAAATGATGGACCTCATCTGCTTCCATTCGTTTTTTTGAGGAGAAGCATAGTGCTATTCTCCTAAATTTGAGTGGAGATCCGCGAATAATTTCGAGCTCTCGTGGAGCTACAATCGAGCAAGTTCGTGATCTTCTTCGTTTAGATCCGAATGCTGCTATAGTTGGTGTTTGCGGATGCGGTCGTCACTACAAGGATGTCCGGGAAGGTGCCTTCGTCCCATATGGGTCTACCTTGATTCAATGGTCCAACCCTCGAAGGCAAAAAACCTGCCATCTCACAAAGTAATAAACATCCTTCCAGGAAGGAAGCAAAAGTGTTCCACAGTTCGGGAAGAACTGATGTACATAGGTAGAAGCATTTTTGCTTGCGTTCTGTATAGTGCAAAACGGGGGGAGTGCTGGTGTACAGAAACCAGTACTATTCCTTCCGCAGCCATTTCAGCCATCAATTTGCAATCATTTGCGAATACTTAAGCAGTTGAATAGTACATATTGTACCGTTTCAGTTATCGTGCCTTTACCTTTAATCTTTTCGTGCCCTTTTGTGGAAAAGGACTCTGTAGCTGTTGCCTTGCTGCCTGCCACTAGCAATTTCCATAATTTCCATGTTTTTCAAACTATAGGCTGGGGATCCCAGATCATAGTTTGGAAATCATGGAAATTATGGAAATTATTGGCCCTGCCAATGTTTTCTAGCTCCAGGTATAGAAAACATTGGCAGGGCCAACGATTTCCATAGCTTCCATGTTTTTCAAACTATGATCTGGGATTAGAAGCGCAATGTTTAATCTTTTCCCCAAATAAATGAAAGGGCTCCCCCCCGTAATACAAATATTCCGAACAGTATTTAGCATATAGGGGGAGTACTTGTCGTACGACACTAACAATAGAAGGTGTATATAATGGGGTCCTATTGAAATCTGATTGCAGTCCTGTAAAATTCGATTAAATCTAATAAGGGACTCTTTGAAATTAAGGCCGTATTAGGGATTATTTGAAACTAGGGCCTTATTGGGGACTATTTGAAATGCGTGATTTATTACAGACCATGTCGAATTTGGGCTTTATCAGGGACAGTTTCACATATTCGGGACTATTTCAAATCAGGGCCTTATGAGTGGCTATTTCAAATGAAGGCCTTATTGGGGGCTCTTCCAGATTAGTGCCTTGTGTATGGCCGTACCAGGGACTATTTCTGAGGGGTTTTTCCTCACTAAGGCCTTTTTTCGACTATTCCCAATTAGGGCCTTATTGGGGATTATTTTAAATTCGGGGCTTATTAGGTGGTATTCCAAGTTAAGGCCTTATTAGGATTGTTTCAAATTAAGGCCGCCTTATTAGGGATGATTCCAAATCATGGCTCTATTAGGGACTATTCTCTGTTAGGGCCTTATTAGGAACTATTTCAAAAATTAGGGAGTTAGGGGGGATTATTCCAAATTAGGGCCTTATTAAAGATTATTCCAAATTACGGCCGTACTAGGGACTATTCCAAATTATTTAAGGCCTTTTTGGGGATTACTCCGAATAGGGATCTGATTAGGGACTAATTATTTCGAACTAGGGTTTGTGAAGACCTATCTTTGGATTGGACAAGAAAACCTTATGAAGGCCAAAAAGGGTAGGTACGTGGGGGGGTAGCATTTATATATATGTATATCTATCGATGTAAACACCTCAATCTAAGCCCTAAACTCCAGGTCCTACGGCGTCACCATCTTCTCAATCATGTAACACCATATCATCAATTTACACTGTTTGTATTTATTAATTTCGCCATTTTCAGAAAAATTTAAACACTGTAAAGCACAGTCAGCTCCCAAAAGCTTGATGTTGCTGTAACACAAGCTGTTCTACGTTACCCTGTCAAGCCTTTCTTGTGTCGCCACTGCTCCCCACATTATTATGGTAGCAACCTTTGCAAAGCGCCAGAGGCTGCAAATGACAGCTTTTGCAAATTTCGAAAGGCCTTAGATATTGTAAGGCACTGTATCTTCAACCTGTGAAAGGCTCCAGATGCTGTAAAACACTGTGTCTGCTACCTTTGAGAGGCTCCAAACTAATCACCGCGGCCCTTATGGATCCCAGCTGGTTGATTTGGATACCCAGATTTCGGTTGATCCCCACTTGTTTTTGTTCGAGTACATTCCCTGCAAATGGCATTCGCCAATTCCAGAGTCTTGTATAAAAGATTGTGGAATTGTGGTTGTGGTTCGTCTGCTTATGCTTATGTATATGGGGTTCATTCGCTGGCGACAGGCAGAGGACTTGAGCTGCGCCGGGAGATATTGGGATCTTCCGCTGGACCTTTTCCACATCACTGACCACATGGAGCGGTGCCTTAGATCATGCCAACCTCATTCATGTGGGGGTGGGGGGCCATTGTCGCGAGGATTACATGGGCCAGCACACGGGTTCCGTTGGGTGCAAGGACGGCCCAGTTGATTTACAAGGCAGCAGGAATTTCAGTTTGTGTTAAGCATATCAATGTGCAAGGTGTTAGGGATATTTGAATCCAATGCCCCAATGTTTGTCCCAAATTTCTGAAACTTAGCCTAATGAAGCAATGGGATATTCCGCTTTGCAATTTATAACATTGGTGACTGACTTGGATTGAAGCTTTGAGATCCACCATTGAACAGAACAAGCGAAGGTAGCTGGTTGTGCAAGCTGTGTTGCTGTGAGCATATATCAACCAGTCGACCTTTTCCCGGTTTGAAAAACATTCTTGCTGTTGCAAAACGCAGGACAGCTTGGGCCGGAAATCCCACCGCCATGCAACCATCGCATAGCTGCGCCTTCAAAAGCAAAGTCCGGCACAGCAAGCAGCATTGTTCATGTTACGCGGACAAAGCGCAGGCGAACATGTTGTCGAAGAGTTTGTCCTCTTTTGGCTTCAGCTTGGGAGCTCCGGGCATCTGCTGCACAAGCAAGGAGCTCCTTGGCAGAATGTGCGGAATGCGTAAAAACGCAGGATGCATGATCAGCGCCCTCAGGGGCTGTTTCAGCTGCAGGTTGCCATGGCAAGCGCAAGTGGGCCAAGCAGCGCAACCAGCGAATGCCGGCACGAATGCCGGTACACGGTCTCCCAAGCAACTTGGCCAAGCCTGCCCCAACACGCTCAAACGTAACTTTTAACTCGGCCTTGCATCTTTTCTCTTCTCCTTCCTTTTCCGGTTTCAAAGGCTCTTCGGTTGCCTTTGGATCGCTCGTCACTGCCTCACAGAGCGTCGTGTTGGAAGCCGGCAAGGGTTTTGCCCTTCTTTAAGGTCCCCGAGCTCGCTGTCACCGTCCAGTAGCAGGCCGAACCGGCCGAACCGAACTGAGAGATCCGACAACTCTGAGTACCGGTGGCGAGCTCACATGCTTGTTTTTTTGCATCAATTGATGAGCAGAGGCCGAAGGCTTGAAGGCCTCTGCATGTTCTTTCAGGCTCACTTTGCGAGCAATGAAGGCAAGGAGCTGGCATAAACTGGCTGCTGTGTGGCGAACCACCTTCTTGCTCGCATACCCTGCAGCTTCGAATTGGACATCCTCCACAAGGATAACTAGACTGAGATTGTTCGCCTGAAGCATGAATGTGAGCAGATCTTGCTCTATAATACTTGGAAGGCGAGGCTGCGCTGCGCATGGTAACAAATGAAGGCTGAAACATGGAAGATAACTGAGACAGTTATCATGAACAGTGCAAATGCTTCACAGGCCTGAACTCTGAACAGCCGCAGATGTCATCAAAATCAGCAGATGATGTTGAACATAAAGGAGCTGGCTTATAATTACACCTAACAGAACCGCTCACACAGTTGTTAACGAAGCTGACGGTGGTGCTCAGTGGCCATGGAAGACGCTGGCGCAAACCCGCTGCTGGGCGGTTCCCAAAGAGCCCCAGAGGATGCGGCAAACCTGCTCTCGAGGCCATCTTTTGTTTGGTTTTGTAACTTGTTTAACGGCCTGGCCGTAGGTACACCTTCTGGTGGGTCTTTCCAAGCATCCGAGCTGCCAATCAGAAGGCTCGCCTGTTGCAGGAGGACTTGCCCAAACTGCCAAGGGTCGACCCTCATTCCAAGCATTATCTTGTTCTGAACCTACAAGGATCTGAACAGCTCTGAAGAGCTCTGAAGAGCTAAGGATGATCCGGAGACGCTCTTTTTTAGAGTCGCAGAGCTGTGGCGGACGAGGAGGAACGACAGCGCCAGAATTCTGCGATATGTCTGCTGGGGCATTCAACGACGAGCCTTCTGCCCGCCTTTGGTGTGTCTCATTGCGTGTCACATTGCGCGTGAGAAGCTGTCTGGCCATGGGGCTGCCCAGGTCTTCTTGTATTCTGTACTGCATGGTTGGACATTTCTGCTCTTCATGACCATCGACCCGTTGATGCTCCGAGTCTTGCAGCTTGAAAGCAGCACAGGAATGAACTTGAAGTCAGTGTGGCAGCTGTTCAAAACTGACTAAGGCTGAATGCAGTGCAAGACCGTGGAAGTGTCAGCTTCGTGGTACAAATCGGTCTGGTTGCAGCCCTGAGTTGCTCCATGCTTCTCCGCGTAACCTGCATGGAGATTTGCTTCTTTGCCTCCGTGCGGGTTCAGAACAACGTCCGCTCCGTGCTAGTCCACGCTATCTTTCGTAAGGCACTATGCATCCCGGATCACGAGCTTGATGCAGGTCGCATTTCCAACCTGATGGCCACGGATGCGGATAAGATCGGCAAATGGTCCTCCTTGCTTTTTTCTTTATCGCAGTGGTCGTGGACCTTCTTCTCCCTGCCCTTCCTGGTCTACTTTCTGTACCAGCTGGCGGGAGACGCGAAGACAGTCGAAATATGCTAAAAGCTAACAGCCCAGTTTGCCCCTTGCACGCAAGCCCTAAATCAAGGGATCGGGAGACTGGGACCTGACCCGGGATCCTTGCAGGTGGGTTCAGCAGCCTTTGTTGGTACAGCCATGGTGGTCCTGGGAGCAGGCACCGCTCGAGCCCTCGGGCATTGTCTCCAGTCGTGGACAAAGGCAATTGCTAGCTAGGCTGCAGCCAGCTTAGGCAGACACTTGCAGCACATCAACCGTAACTTGATGTAGCTTGCATGTAAGCAGCAACAGGAGCTGAGAATCGTGTTGGAATGGTAGCGTGTTGCTTTGCTTGCCAAGATGCGCTGTCAACCAGCACTTAGCACAAGGAAGAAGAACCGAGACGAGGGCGAAGGATTCTGAGCGACAGCTTCTGCAAGATTTGCCTGCCCTAGCCTGCCATCCGAATTGAAGACTTGCTCTCATGACCAACAGCCACGTTCGAAAGAGACGTTCTTCTACACTCACTCTGAAGAGGAGCAGAAAATTTCCCCAGCCGCAAGCCAGATGAGAGCGAGGGAGAGCACATGAGAGCTGGGAAAGCTCCTACAACAAGTCCACCTTTTTGACAGAAAAGGTGCTAAGAAGCAGAGTTAGCTTTCAAATGCGGTTTCTGCACAAAAACGAAAGCCTCTGGCTCCTCTCCACAAAGCCCAAAGTTCATGGAGCTTCTTCCAAAGTATCCTGCGTTTCTTCAAGAGGTAGAATTCTTTTTTCTCCGGCCCGGAAAAGCCGGAACATCCCACGGCATTCTAGCCTAGAAGATTGGGCTTGGCGGCTCCACACAAACTCCCAAAAAGGAACAGGACAAGTTGGATAGGAAGCACACACCCCAAATAGTCAGACTTGACAAACAGGATAATTGGAGACAAAGAAGCAGGAGTTGCTTTCGAGCGTGCATTCACCACCGAAATCCTGTGATTCCCCTCCGCAAAGCTGGTCCAAAGTAGCCGCGCTTCTTCAAGACGCAGACTTACTGGAACATTCCTACGGCATTCTCGCCTAGAAGATTGGGCTTCGTGGCCCCCACACGTTCCCAAAACCCAACTCAAAACCTTGGCAAGCGTGGCACCTGCTGTAGGATCTATAGTAAATAAACCCAGAATGTCACCATATTTACAGGGTTTCTCAACGGTGTGCTTGCTCTAGAAGAAGTAAACGGAAGTTTGGGTTGCAAGGAATTATAGGTTATAGTTTCAAAAGCGGGTTTAAGCAGATACGATGAGAAAGGACATTGCCACCATGTACGGTGCACAGCGACTTTATCCCCCGTAGAATTCTAACACAGACATACACTGCGGAAGTTGGCACCGCGAGAGGTCGTGCGGTGGTGTCCTGCGTCTGTTAAACCGGGCTGCGCAAGACACTGCCACAACTAGGCGGCGTTTCGGTGGTGTGCGGTGTCCTGGGCACCGCGCATGGTGGACCCCACGCCTGACATAATTAACAATTAGAAGCACCAAGCACAAGACCGGTTTACATACCCCGCATGAAATCATTCACTCGCATTTGGATATGTGTTTTCTCCTTTTCCTTGGGAGCTATGAGTAAAGTATTCACTTTGCATTTGGAGTGTCTTTCTCGTCTCTCCACACTTCAGAGCTCATGGTGACGTTTGGCGCTAGGCGAACGATTCTGAAAACAGGAAGGCTACAGAGGGACGGCTTCTGCAAGATTTGTGCCCACCCTAGCCCGGCATCCGAATTGAAGACTTGCTTTTCTGCACTTCTTGTCCACAGTGTTGGGGGTTCGTGGCCACATTCAGTGCCCCAGCGCGTTGCTTCGCAACTCGCAGCCAAATTCTTCTGCCTAAAGTTGTCAGGGACGGTTGAGTCTTTTAGTAGGGGTTGCTGACAGATGGCGTGCTGAGCTCCCACATGTCAGCGCCTTGAGAGAGAAGCGAGATTATGGCTCGGGCATGATCATGCGGTCACGGACTGTTTAGATGGGATGTGCGACAGGTTGTGCAGGAGTGCCGCGATTGTCGAGCAAGTCTGATGAGTGAGATGGTCAGAGGGATTCGAACCGTGAAGCTTCAAGTTTGGGAGCCTGTTTGGCATGCCCGCATTTCTGCAGCGAGAAACGAGGAGATGAAGGACGGGATGGCTCATGTGACAAAACACAGGCAAAGGTGCAGAGGTGATTAGGTCAAAGAAACGGCTTGCAAAGGCAATTGTTCGAGTCCGTGTTCTCCAAGCGTTCAGCGCTTTGGTGGGGTCTGTTCTGAGTGTCATGGTGCCAGTCAGCATCTTTGCTTGGTACACGCTCGTGATCGGCGAGAGGCTTGATGCTGTCTCTCGCCTTGACCATACAGATTCTCAACTTCTTCCAAGAAGTTCTGTAAGAGATGTTTCTGAGGCAACGGCCTTCACAACTTTAGCCTGGATCTCCACACTGCAGTGGTCCGTTCAGGCTCTGCCTGGCATCTACAGAGCTGTGGCCAACTTGAAGCCCAGCTTTGACCGCATCGACCGCTTCCTGACCACGCCGGTCACAAACAGCATGCCCATCTCTGAGGGCAGCCGTTTGGTGGAGCTGGAAGAGCTGGAAGAAACCCAAGCAAGCCAAGCAAGAAGCGTCAGAAGCGAGCATCTTTGGCACCAGGAGGCTTGGTTGCGCACACGCAGTGGACGCAGCGGCCTCCAATGCTTGGCTCCTGGTCCTGAAAGCTCAAGCGCCATCAAAGTTTGCAATGCAGCTTTTGGCTACAAACGCTTAGACGACCTAGGCATGTTGGAGGAAACATGCGTACTGGACCAGATGAGTTTCGAGATTCAGCAGGCTAGCTTTGTGATGATCGCTGGGCCTGTGGGTAGTGGAAAAAGCACATTGCTCGCCTCTCTAGCGTGTTCGCGACCTCCTCTCCGCGGCCTATGCCGTGTATTTGGGCAACGTGCCTACGTCCCTCAGCGGCCTTTCTTGTTGAATGGCACGCTGAAAGAGAACATCCTCTTTGGGCTGCCCGTGGATGATGAAAGGTATTCCTCAGCACTACACATGACGGCCCTGCTGGAGGATCTCAAGACTTTGTTGAAAGGCGACTCCACGCAGGTCGGCGAAAGCGGAGTGCAGCTCTCGGAAAAGAAAGCCTATCTTTTTGAAGTGTTCCACCTTCGAACATGATACCCTCGAATCGGGCAATCCAAAAATGCAAGAGGCTGTTGCCTTGAGCTGATCACGGCCTAGGGGCTCTTGATAAGAAGTCTGTTTCCCGATTGCGGCGATGGCGCTGCCGTACGACAATCCGCCGAACCGAGCAACCAAGCGCCACGCTCTGTTTCCCGCAACGAGGGTCTAGCAATTTCTTATGAGCCCGAGTAGACACGAGAAATTCAAGGTTGTACGAGAACCTCACCCGCATTTCTTATTATAGGGTTCCAGGCTCTCTCCAAATTTGCAAGGCATGTCGCTTTGAGA
Source organism: Symbiodinium pilosum (assembly GCA_905231905.1). Lineage (NCBI taxonomy): Eukaryota > Dinophyceae > Suessiales > Symbiodiniaceae > Symbiodinium > Symbiodinium pilosum. The sequence goes on along the minus strand of CAJNIZ010048015.1, from coordinate 18,316 downwards.
TTTTTGGATTCGAAGATTCAGAAGGGCCCGCTTTGCAGCTTTCCTGTCTCTCCCCCCCACAGATTTCCCACAGGCCAGGCTGATCCAAAGTTGCAGAGCCGGTCATTTTGAGGCTTTCGGGGCCGGAAAAGCACAAAATGCTTTGCAATTTTTAGAGGCTTGCTGCCGGCCTCCCCAACACGTCTCAGAGGCCTCCAAACTCTTCCATGGAGACCGATCCAAAGTTGCAAAGAAGGTTTTCGGGGCCGGAGGTGCCCAAAATGACCAGCAAAGTTACGATTGTTGTTTCTCCTTTTTTGGCCAGGCTTCCCGCATGTCCTCCGAGACACGTCCTCAAAGACAACAGTCCAGTCTGGAGTTCAGAGCATCGGCACTTGCCTCGTCAGAGTGTGCAGCCTGACTCTAAGCTAAGGGTTTTTGGGTTTCATTGTGAGATTGATTTGCGGCTTATCAGGACCAGGGTAGAAAGCGCCTACAGACAATGCACGTGGTTGCGGAATTTTCGGTTTGAAGAGGGGGGCCGGGGTTGACTTGCGTATCCTGTCCAACGAAGCTACGGCAAGTCCGTGGAAGCGAGGGCTGATCACCCTTGTGCACCTGCCCGTGCAGAGTGGAAGCCAGTTTCGAAGTGCCAGTTGTTCGAGCAGCTTGCGACAATCCTTTGAAAGACAAATCTTATGCACGGTGCAGTACATGTCTGCTGCAAGGTTTCATGTTGTTCATGTTGGACATGCTGTACATGGCAGGGGGCGATGTGAATGCAGGTATACACTCGAGTGAGTGAGTGAATGAGTGTCGATGAGCATTTATGGCGCGGCCTGCCACCCACGGCCCTCTCAACATCTCTGGGGGGCTCCGTAAACGTCATCGTCCCCTTTTGTCGCAGAGTTCAAGCGGCGGAGAGACTAGTTAACATGTAACAACGGCGAAATCGTGCTGTATGTTGCTGACCATGCGCACAAGGAGCTCCAGAAAAACACGCGCAATAAGCAGAAAACCAGATAGGAGCCACGAACCCGAATGCAGACACGTGTCACGTACATGCAATGATAATAACACCCCACAAGCGAA
>CAJNIZ010048015.1:488-17145 GCA_905231905.1 Symbiodinium pilosum | reverse complement strand
CAATGGCCTTGTTGGTTACGGAATTGAATCCCACAGGAATGTGTGGAAAAAACGTTTGGATATGACTATCGATTTGAGATGGGGACAGAAATATATGATACGGGGAAATGGTTGTGGCACACCAGTCAATGGGGATACGACGGGGAAATCGGGGAAAGTCGGGGGAATTGGTGTAAGGGAGCCATTGGAATGCTGGCGGAACGCCACGAGTACTGCGGTTCAAGTGATTCGGTCCCTGCTGTCGTGTGGGAAAGTACGCAAGTACTTATGCAGGACGATGTGGTGCGATTGTCACCGTGAACCCATTTGATGAGTAAAGAATGGCCAATTGTGTTAGTAAAGTTCGCCTGAAAGCATTGAGACGCTCAATATCGAAACTCTGCATGGAACTCCTCTGCGCCGACGGCGTCTGAATGCTGTGGGGCAAATGAGACTTTGACCGAGAATGTAACGTCTGAGCCCACGGGCTGCTCCTCTACCTGCCAGAGTACCGCTGGGATATCTACCGTCGGCTTTGTTGCTTCCTAAGGTTCACAGGGGATTGAACCCAGTGGGTGGCGGTCGGCTTGCCTCAAAAGGGCGGGTGTCAGTCACCTATCTTCCGCGTTTGTGTTTGTGTTGTGCCTGGTGATATCTCACGCTTAGCCCCGTCAGGCTTCTGTTCGCTTTGGCTCCCAGACAGGGGGGTGTTTATCGCCACCATTTCGGGAGAGCTACGGTATAATGTTTTCACCAAAGCTGCGGCATGGGGAGACATACTGTAGCAGGATCGTACAGCCCGACATACAGCCCGACATGTAGGTGAGACAGGACAGAGCAGAGTGAGGTCATGCAAACGGGACAGACTCCAAGGCCTTCTCCTGCATCATGGTCACAGTGCGCGTGCCATGACATGTTAGCAAGAAACTTCTTTGTTGCATGTTTCTACTTTGGAGTTACGACATTTTCCGCTTTACGCGAGAGTCCGGGCACAGCGTTACCACTTTTTTTATCTCGGTGATCACCACGGGGACAACTGTCATTCACAGGAACAGTTTTCCTCGAGATCACATTTTTTGGCTGGCCACGGGGCATTGTCATCTGCACGGACAGTGCGCTGGATCTCTTCTACCTGCAGCAAATCGGAAAGACGGGGTAATCTTGTATCTTTACCTGATAAGATAGAAATCGGTGGGGGATACAAGGGTTTACCTCGCTCCCGTGCTTGGGCCCCCTACCCATCCTTGCAGGTCCGGCAAGCCTGTTACTGCTTAAGAACCCAGTTGGTAGCGTAACTATTGTCTTGCAACTTGACACCTCGCATTTGTATATAGCCCCTCGCCTTGAGCTAGTGGTGTGGACCCCGCATCGGCTCTGGGATTACTGGGTTTCTTGGGTTGTTTCTGGGGTCCCGAAGCCTCTTCGAAACAGGAAGCCAATCGATACAATGTTTATCCGTATGTGTAGGTGCATGGAGTGTGGCTTAGCTGGGCCAACTGCTCGATGCTGCGGGGTCACGACGAGAACGGAAGTTATGTTCTGGAATTGCTGTGAGGGCAGGAACACAACAACAACTTGAGCAAGGAGGGCAGTGGACCGCTGTAGCTGTGTTTATTATTTATATTCGCTCAGAATTCTTCTTGCTAAGGTGCAGTTGTCTGGTGGACAGAAGGCGCGGGTGGCATTGGCACGTGCAGTTTATGCGAATGCTGACGTCGTTTGCTTGGACGATGTCCTCAGCGCTGTGGATGCACACACCGCTCGCTACATATGGGACACGTGCTTTATTGACGGACTGCTTCGGAATAAGAAAACCGTGATTCTGGTAAGCCACCAAATTCAGTACTTGTCGCGCCCCGAAGTGGATGCAGTCATCTTGCTTCAGAAAGGTTACTTGCCTTCAGTAAGCCGTATGGAATGTGCGTCAAACTCTTTTTTAATTTGCGCGAGATCTGCGGAGGTCGACTGTGGCTTCATGGGCCTTGGAGCGAATTGGCCAACAGCGGGGATGCCTTCCTGAGCCTAGTACAAGAATGGGATGAAGAAGAGTCTGCACTTTCTCGGCAGTCTTCAGCCAGCTCTATATCCACGCCTGAGCGCAATCCCGACGAGCTGATCAGCCTCCCTGAGTGCCAGTCGGCCATCAGCTCCGTCCTTGGGGCTTTAGAGGGGCGTCGCATCGACGCAAACCTCATTCGGAATGTGCAGGAAACCTTAGGTGGTACCACAGAGCAAGCCGATCTCATCCGCGAAGGCCGCACCCGGTGCTGTTTGCAAGCTGTTGTTACTGTTGTTATTGTTGTTAATTAATCTTTCTTGTTGTTGTTGAAAAGTACGCAAGTACGCACAAAACACAAAAACGAATCTTCGTCGAGGCAGCATCTCTTGGCCAGATTTCCGGCTGTATTTGCATGCGTTCGGCTCCAAGGTCGTCGTAAGCTTCATGTTGCTGATCATGGTCTTCTCTGCGGCATCCCAAATCTGGCCACATGGTTACTGCGAAAATTCTCTCTTTCAGCAAGGTCTACTTTTTTTCGGGCCCTAACAGTACATGTTTCGAGACAGCAGCCCTGGCAGGAGCACCTTGTATCTTGCGGCATGGACAAGTAGCACAGAGTCCGAAACTCAGCAAGCTCAAAACGTGCTGACCTATTTCCTGATTAGTATCTCGACGGCATTGGCCAACTGCTTGCAAGCAATTCTGCTCACTGCCTGTGCACTCTGTGCCTCCCGCAGCATCCACCAAGACATGCTGCGGAAGGCCTGAAGGGCATCGCAGTGTTTGAGACAGGGGGTGGTGCTGCTCTTTTTTTTTGGCATGTCACGACTTGCAGCTTGTCTTGCACTACGGGCAGGTACTGGGCGCCCCTATGGCATTCTTCGACATCTCTCCAACTGGAAGGATTCTGAATCGCTTCCTGCAGGATTTGCAGAACATCGACAACTTCCTTCCTGACTCCATTTCCGACCAGATCATGAAGACCTTGACGATCGTCACGCAACTTTCTCTTGTCTATATTGAGGCCCCTTGGGTGCTTTGTAGTTTGCCTATTCTAGCAGTACCTTACTCCCTTATCTACAACAGAATGCGAGTGCCGAACCGCGACTCACGTCGCTTGGAGAGCGCTGCACGAAGCCCTGTTTACACACACTTTGGTGATGCGCTCCATGGTCGTGAGACCGTGCGCGCGTTTGCAGCAGAGGACCGGTTCCTACAGGGTAATCATGGGTAATCGCTTCCCGCCCTAGCCCCTGATATACCATTCGGCTCCCCAGAATTCCAAATTCTGAAATCTGCCCTCAAGACTACTTTAAAGTTTTCTAAGGGCCAAGATTAGAGTTAGTAAAGTTAATTTCGGCTCGGATCCTCTGAATTAGAGGGGTCTCTATCACGACTCTTAAGCAGTAGGGAGCGCCTCTACTTGCTAGATTTCAATGAAGTTGAATGCTTGGCTTTTCATAGAGGAATGTAAAGAAAACCTGAATGCGATTATAAATGGGGTTATTGTGACTTTTGAGTCGCGCTATATTTGATTCAAACAAGATTCCAAAAAATTCTCAACCAGATTAAGATTAGATGTCGATTAGATTTTATAGTGCTGTAACTCGATTTTAAAGGCTTTGAATTTGAAAATACGTTTGAAAAATAGATGTTGCAAGGTTTGATTAGATTACAATTAGATGTCAAAGTATTGTTGAGTTGATTTGAATTGTTTTTATTGCAATGTTAATAAATTTAGATAATTCGAGTTAGACAGTCGGATCCTGTTATGCATCCCCCTAATGTTCGGGTCATAAGAAAAATACCCCCCTATATGAAATACAAGTCGGATTCACATAGGCCTTTATTTTAAATTAGCGGGAAGGGAGAATTGGGTTGCAATGTATTGCCCGTTCCAGTCATGCGCTAGGAGCGGTTCGAAAAAGAGAACCTGAAGCATGTTGGCACGATGGCGGCAGGATTGTATGGCAACCAAGCAGTAGGGAAATGGGCACAGGCACCTTGTCCGCAGCTCTCAAGGATGTGCAGTCCAGCGCCAGGCGAAACCACTCACTCCCTTGCCCGTTGCTTCGTCGGAGACGTTGTTTCAGTTCGGACTTTGAAGAAACCTAAAATGTCGGCTTCCCGGCGCTGAGTTATTCACAGCAAGGACGTCCGTTCGGTAACAAGTCCACATTTGCTTACGCACGTCCCGGTGAAAACAATTGCAATCGCATTTGGATGCTAAAGTTTATCAGGAACTGACCAGGCCGATCACTCGGCTTCCCGGGAGGAGCTTGAACCTAGCAGTTCAATTAGTTTACATGGCTGTCGCCCGCTTTCGCTTGCCGACAGCTTGCTAAATTCAGACATGCTAATGGAGTAACGTTGGCACTTCCAAGTCTGTTCCCATCCGAGAGAAGGCACTCACGACACAGTGGGGTTGCGTCCTTTATTGCAGCTCGCCAGCCGGTTGAGTATTCATTTCATGTTAATTGCACTGTAAAGACTGTTTGGTTCAAGATCTGTTGCAGGGGAAGGTTGCGTTGCAGCAGCAAACAGCATCTGACAGGCATCTCGGCCTTCGTTTGTGTCGAACTGTCCCGGAAGGGGCTGATGCAAGCTGGTCACATGGGCCTGGTACTTTTGTATTCTGCGCAGCTGCAGAGAGGCATGATGGACTACATGCGACCTGCCTGCATGGAAGTGTGATGAAGTGTGGAACGCAAAAAAAATAGCAGGCATGGATGCAGGCCTTTGCAGGCATAGTATGGAAGCAGGGCATGGCAAAATCGTGGCAGAGCCGTGGCAGGGCCTTGCAGTCGTCACAGGCTTGGAATTTTGGAAATGGGTCATCCCATGACGACATCTTCCCTTTCTAGTGAAAAGCCAACGATGTACTTGTCATCTGCCGGGTCTCCAGAATCAGAGCGCACTTAGGCGCTTGCAAGATCATGAGCAGATGCTACAACTTGAGGAAGGCACCTGCACTATCCTAAGCAACAAACGATTTGAAAGGGGTCAGCCATTCTGCATGCAACAGCCCTGCACGGAAAGCTTGCGAACGCACCTCATGGCGCAAGAGCATGGCGAACACGCTTGAAGGATCTTGCTAGCCATGACAAAGTGCCATGACAGAAATGAGATGAGCTCAGATGAGGATGGGCGCTGCAGATGTTGAGACCAAGTTCGTGTCGGTGGAGCGCGTGGCCGAGTACCTCCGCCTGGAGCCGGAGGAGGCCGAGGAGGCCGATGAGCACAGTGAGCACAGGAGGCACAGGAGGCACTGTGGCACCTCAGTTTTGAGCACAGTTTGGCGAGCTAGTGAAGGTGAAGTGCACCTTGAAAATGTGGCCATGCGATATCGGCTCCACCGCGCGCTAGTTCTGAAAGGCATCAGTCTGAATGTGAAAGGTAAATCCAAACTGGCCTTCTGCGGGCGCACAGGCTGTGGCAAGAGTTCTCTATTCAGTGTGCTCAATCGCTTGTATCCGCTCGCATCTGGCCGAGTACTTGTTGACAAGAAGGACGTCAGCCAGCTGTCCCTGCAGGCTTTGCGTACGAACATCCGCGTGGTCTCGCAGGAAGCCTTTCTGTTGTCGGGCTCCCTAAGGCAGAATCTAAGTATGGGGGCAGGCGTTGATCATGGGGACGACGTGCTGTGGCACTGCTTGTCCGTAGTAGGCTTGGAGGAGAAGGTGCGGAGCCTCCCTGGCAACCTGGACCTCAAGGTTGACACTGCTGGGCAGAATTTTTCTGTTGGCGAACGCCAGCTAATCACCCTGGCCCGTGTTCTCGTTCCGAATTTTCCTTGCTGCAGTTTGGCGGACTGGGAGCCCCCTCGCATTTTATTGTGCGACGAAGCCACTGCAAATATCGATGTCCTCACAGATGAGAAGGCCAGGTTAGAACAGAGGCGGGCAGTTTTAAAATCGCTGAGATTATTGAAATCTTTCCATGTTAGGTGCACCAAGTCGTTCTGGGAATGGATGCCACGGTGATGATGATCTGCCACTTCGCTCCCTGTAATCGAAGTTTAAGCGGAGCAGAGCAGTCGCCATGTTTGCTCATGCCCGCAGATTTTGTTCTCTGAGGCCACCGGCTCCAGCACATAACGCGCTTTCAGCAGGCCGGGTCAGAGCTGCGACAGCTGTTGTGCTGGTTTTGCTTTGCTGCTTTGCTGCTGTGCTTGGCTCTTGTAGCAGTGGCTTTTAGCCTTTCGGCCTTTGCCTTCAGGTCGTAGTGCTTGATGAGGGCCTGGTAGCTGAACAGGGCTCGCCCGAGGAGCTTCTGGACTCTTCCAGGCTACGGCGATATGGCGACGCAGCTTGCAGCTTGGCAATGAGAGCTTGCATGAATATGCGTGAATTGGGTAGGCAGCCGCTCTCGCACTTGGCGACCCTCTGCGCTGCTGCAGGGCTCTGAGGGGCTGTGAGCGCCGCCTCCTATTCCAAGTGATTCCAAGTCCACCAGAGACCTGCGAATGCAACGCGAAGTCGCAGAGTCGCACAAGTCGGAGAGTTGCTTCGTAGCTGCTAACCTCAAGCTCAAGGCCAAGAAGCAGCGCAGAAGCAGAAGTCCCCAGTCCATCCCAGTCACAGTCCCTGTTTCTCGTGATTCTCATGTTCCATGTGGTCAGCGCAGGGGTCCTATAGGGCACCAGAAAGCATTTTGGCCAGGGCCGAGGCAAATTGATCAGCCGATTCAACAACATACTCACTCGTAACAGTCAAACGTCTCATTAAATACACTTACACGAGGTGAATTTGTTAGATGACATTAGATGCAACGCATTGCTGAATTGCATTGCTTGCTATCGCACTAATGATGTTCATGTATGATGCTGTAGTCAAAGCCGAAGCCTATCTACCGCCAACCCGGCTGCTGCCACAAGCATCTAACGAATTTGTTAAGGACAGCTTATATTGCTAGGAATCCTTAATTTGCGCTGTACAGAATCTTGAGTTTCAGCCGTCAGTGCAGATTGCACAGTGCAGCAGATGCCGCCTGGTGACGAAACATGCCGGATGGGATCTTTTCCACATGCGGCCCTCAGAAGACCAAGGTTAGTTTGTCTATGGTGCCGTGTCAGCCAACAGGTGCCTTGAGCTAGCCCTGAAATGCTTCTAAGTTTTCTGCACTGCCAGTATTCTTGTTCTGTAGTCGAGCACGGAGAAACTTCACTTGATCACAGCTAAGGCTCAGAAGACTGTAGAGTTAGGCCTTGGCCTGGCCCTATGCAAAAACCACTGCCCCACCTGCCAGGGGTACTAGGAACGGGACCTTTTTCTGCAGATGTGAGGCTGGGCATAGGCTTTCGCCCCGTTCGGTGTAGGCTTGATGCTCAATGCCAAGACACGAATGTCAGGTCGGTCTGACACGCGTAGTATCTCAGGTGCTCCCGATGGGACGTGTTCCTCCAGCTTCAGTCAAAATCCGCCGGAGCAACAGGCAGTGTCCTAGTGAAACCCTGTCCGGGGATCATTTGCCAGCGACGTGTTGTAAAGAGTCCGGGTACTGCCACTGGACGCTCCTGCACTGTGGTCTTAGACGGTAGGATTGCAAGTCCAAGTCCAAAGCGTGAGCTTTGGAGGTGTGCTCATTGTGCTCACAGGCGGTAAACACAGAGACGGTGCCGGATGGAACGCTTCGAATCTTTTACAATCCACGCATTTTCGCGAAGGAGGCCCTTAATCAACATACGCTGGACATCCATCTTCAGGGCATCGGAGCAGCATTCGCTGAATAGAGACGGAGCAATGTCCCTGTCGGCAATCTGCAGGCTACGGCACGCGCCCTGGTTGCCACTAGTGGCGCCGGCACGGCGATTGAAGCGGCAGCTCAAATGCTCGATTGGATCTCTACCGCCCTACAAGGCCCATCGTGGACCAGCTCCCCAATGGTCTTGTGAGGCAGTCCTAGACTTGACAGCGGTTGAAGTGATACCGACAGTCTCTCTGGTTTACCTTTCAAAGAGATATCTGAAGATGGCACTGAAGAGGTTCTTTACACGATGCTGGAAAAATTTGAGCAGCGTGCCCGAGATTCCCCTCTGCCACTGTCAGAGACCCTTCATGTTTAACTACTTTTGGGAGGAACCGCATTGGGTCCAGCCACTAGTTCTCTCCCCCCGCAGGGCGTTGCTCGTGGCCCGTACAAATTACAAACACACAAGTCACGACAGATGACAGCAAATCTTGACAAAGCTCGCCCTTCGATATTTGATTCTGCCACATGGAGAGTTCCCGGCACGAAAGTCTCAGCTGCCAGTTCCTTGCCACATGCCGCTCTGTTTTCGCAGCAGATTAGGCCAGAAGACCCAAGGCACCGCTGGCCTACCAACTGTCTCGTCCACATCCGGAGTGTGCGCTTGTTCTACACCACGTAGAGGATCCTGCGCATCTTCATCATGGACAGGTTCTCTTGGCTGGACTGTGAAGCAACTTCGATCACTTCTTGGAACTCATCATTTCCAAGAGCATCAACAAAGGAACCCTTGAGGTGTAACTGGGCCCTCTGGGTAAGCAGGGGAAGCATTGATGACATCCTTATGCAGGGGGCCTTTCCATACATTAGCAGGTCACATAAGTCACATGTAACTCGATGTTGGGTCGGCTTTTGCTGCCTGGCCCCCCAGAAGTTTCCCTGTTGGCTGCACTCAGAGCAGTGCCAACAGACTTGTTTTTCTGGGAGGCTCAGATGATGAGGCTGCCGGGCTGTCTCTCCCCCATCTCGCCGCACTGGCATTTTGGCATGCCAAAAAGAACAATTTTGTAAGTTAAAGACTTCCACAGAAAATACAGTGGCAGCAATCCCTGTCCATTAATTATGACAGGCCCGCTAGCGTTGGATCTCCCACTTCGCCCACTTCACCCGGAAAGAAGATCCGCCGCAGCCCCGCAGCCCCAGTTGATGGCTCTTGCTGTCATGTGCTGTGCTTGGTGCTGTGCTCCGATGTAGGCCGCAATGCAGTGGTGCTTGGCATTCCCCTCGACCTACGGGGTGCGCAGGTGTCGCTCCCGGTTCCAGTCACGCACTCAGCATTCCACTTGAGAGTTAGCAAGGCCTTAGCAGTTGCCTTAGCAGTTGCCTTAGCAGTCGCTCTGCAGGTGCGAACAATCACCGGGGCAATCATGGCGCCATCACCAACGGCAGGCCACGGCAATCCACACCTAATAAGTTCCTTATCGAGCTTGTTATTTGGTGTCTTACAACTACAAGGCAGGTGCTCACTTGGAAGCTACGACTCGGCTTAAATTGAGATTTTCTTTGCTATTTAAGTCTGGCCCGTCAGATGGCTTTTGTACATTGGCTCCTTTGTCAATGTTTGATTGGCTGTGCGGCGTGGCACTTCTGTCCGACCTTGGCCGCATGGGTCCAGTGGAAGGTGCCATTTCATCGTTGCCTTCTGCAATCCAGCCCGCGCAGCTTGCAGGCACAACATTTGTCACCTCACGAAAAGCTAGTGAGCTCCTGGTTCAGGACAGGCGCCTTTGCGCAAAGTGGTGCAAGGTGGCGCTTGAGCGATTTCAAGAAGAGGAGCGGAGAGGACACATTGTACAGGCCACGGAAGGTAGCTTCCAACGGAGCACATGCCGTCTCAATCATGTTGCATTACTTTTAGTTTTCCAGCCGAATTAGATTTGGCATATCTCGGCACCTCCACCCTGTGCGGGCCTGTCCATGCCTCGCTCGACTTTTGGCCAGTTTGTGTGTGGAGCTGAGAATTCGTGAAGACATGCCAATTTCACTGCTGCAAGTCGGTAAGCTCATCTTTCAGGGAGAAAGGTAGCATCGCGGAAAGCGCAGTAGGTGGCAGTCACGAGTCACGATAATAGGTGGCAGAGCAAATAAAAGAAATCGACTTGGATGACTCGGCTCCAGGGGGGAAAGCCCTCTTCTAGCTGGGCTTTGCCGGGATGTACGATGAGAAGACCAAGGCACCAATTAGCCAACCAAGCCAACCCTTGCCAAGTCAAATTAGCAAGTTACTTGCTGAGGCAAAGGGACTGAATCGGAAGAGTTTTCTTGCCAGGCGGCGGTGCAGAAGCTTCCTCTGCTTAGCGTCAAAGCGGGGCCCCGCGACGGGCCCGACTGGGTCCGGGTGCTTTGGTGGGTGCTGTGCTACCTGACGTGATTGGAAGCTGACGAGGTAGAGCGTCTCAAAGAAGAGCTAGCAGCTTTGATCAGATACGTGCAGAACAACAAGGCCCGGATTTGGCTACTAAGAGGCATGCGGCATGCAGCAGCTTTCGCATCAACACAAGGAGAATGACAATGACTGGTTTCACATCGAATCCAACGAGGCAGTGAGAACAGGAACAGTGGTCCTCAGTGCCTCCGGAGCATTGAGACCTGCAGGACGGGACCAAATGGGCTGGCAGTTGCTGGCTCCGCGGCCCAGCTGTGAACGTAACACTTGGCTTGAAAGCGGGTTACCGAGGTATATACACAATCTTCTGAGATATGAGTTCAAGCTCCAGTTTGAGGCTTTCTGATCTCAGCTTTGTTGCTTTGTGATTTGCTCCCTGTGAGCCGCATGCTGACAGATCCCCGCGGGCTATCCGGCAGTGCCAATTGAATTGGCGAGTGCCTCAGCGCATCTCAGCGCGTTCTTGAGGAAAGTATGAAGGTGGCTGTTGAGGCTGTCTCTGCCCTTAGAGTCCGTTGCATGGGTTCGTGCTTTTCTCAACTAGTTGGAGAAAGCAGATCTCCAGTTCTAGAACATATGTTCACCTGACATACTAAACACAAAGCAGCTGAAGCAGCTAGGCTGTTTTTTCTGCTGGCTGCATCTTTCTGAAAGGAACTACCGGAGCTGGATGGGAAGACCCCCAAGATGTGCCACAGCATTCGGAGCCACGCATGGCCATGCCAAGTTTGAGGAACCTGCAGAGCCCAGAGCAGAGAGCTTGAGGTACCGTGGCGGAAAGATCTGTTTGGATATCCACTTTGCGCCGCTGTGGAGGCCAAAGGCTGTCGAGCCCAGACTTCGAGCCTCCCAGCTTCCTTTCGCAAGAAGGACAAATGTCCCAAAGTTTGGCATTGCTCATGCGCTCTCTCTTGCTGGGAACTTGAAGTGGAGCAGCGGAGCATGCAGATGGGACGGGGCGTCTGCATCTGCCAAGGCTTTGGGACCTTGGTTGGCTGCAGAGATTCCTTATCTCATCGAGGCTGGTGTGGTGACCCATCGGAATGGGCTTGGCACTGAGAGCAGTGACAGGACCGCTCGATGAGCAGCTCACTGCTGTCATTGCTACTGCTTCTGCTTCGCAGTGAGGTCAGAGAGCGAGAAGTGCGTGGCTAAGATTGCACGGAGCAGTTTGCAGGTACCTATGTTCCGTGTGAGAACGAAAAAATTGTTCACGAGGTGACTGCGAGCCGCGCGAGCAGCAGAGCAGCTGAGCGGTAGCGGAGCTGAAAAGCTCGAAGGCTCGAAGGGCCCGTGTCCGAAAATGGATTTGCCGGTGCCGACGCCAATTCATGCCACACTTGCTCCGCACTTCCGATCCAGGTGTACATAGGATGAACGCATGTATATAAGCCTGGCCATCTTAAGGAGCTTCTATAGGCTTCTCTTTTGCAAGCCTGCGTATAACTTGAGAACTTCGAGCAGGAAGAGCCTAGCGAGTGATTAGATGCGATTAGCATGTCAGCAAGGGTCAGCAAAGGTCAGCTTCGGTGCTTAAAGCATGAGTGATGAATGCAGCTTCTTGGATTCCCTGGCTGCGCGACTTCCACTCAGTATTTCTGATGAAGGGCGGGCGAGTTTGGGCAGTCAAGCGAAACTCTAAGGATACGGGGCGAGGCCTTATCAGATTGAGGCTTTCACCCGCGCGTTTAGTCAGAACTGCATCCTGAATATGCCGACCGGCACGGGAAAGACACTTGTCGCGTGGCCTGGAAGCAGGGAGAAGAATCCAAAGTTTCTGGAAGACCACACCGATTGCTGTTGCAAAGGTGCATGTTGCTGGATGCCCTGGGCGCGCCTAGCATCTTTGTCGTGAACTCGCGGGCGCTCGTCTCCCAGCAGGTGGATTACCTGCACCAGCACACTAGCCTTCAAGTTGGGCGTGGACCCGATGCTGGAGTAGCTTGGTAAAGATTCAAAGCAAGGAAGTTATTGTCAAAAACGGAAATGGCAAATGTGTTTAGTGCAAAGATTGGTTGTCTGCTTGAGGTCTTCGTTTGCACCGGGGAGGTGCTCAGGATGGCTTTGGAAGCTGGAGACGTCGAAGCCAAAGCGTTGCGCTGCGTGGTCTTCGATGAGGTGAGGAGAAAGCGGTGGATCAACGAGAGGATGTGAAAAACATGAAAAAAAGAGAGAGAAGAGAGACGGTGGAGAGCATTAACAGGAGGATGTGGGCCATCTCTCGCCAAATCTGGGTTAAAGGTGAGGTGAAAATGAGCCGAAGGTGATGGAAAGTGCTGAGGTGAGGACCGAGGAGAGAGACTTCCCCACTCCAAACAAAAGACACTTCCCCGCGTCAGGCGCATCATGCAGTAGGCTGGCCTCTCAGTGAGCACTCAACACTAAACCCCTGCCTTTGTGAGCTGAGCTGGAAGGCAAGCACCCGTACGTGGCCGTTCTTGCGCAGTTGCCTGGCGAGACGCGAATCTTCGGGCTGACTGCCAGCTTGCTGCATGGAGACTCCGCCAGATTCCCAGGCAGATTGGCTCGATATACATGCCATTTCCATGTTCCACAATTTTTCAAAAAGGTACAGGACCAGCTTAGCGCATGAGGCGGCTGTAGTTTCTCCGACAGTTTAGACTTCGACTGCCTGAGATGTCGCCACACTCCCTTATCAAGAGATGAAGATATGATATGACCTCATCTCCGTCCAGGTTTGCAATTGACTGCCCCCCCCCTGCAACCCTAACACCATGTTGTCAAAGAAAATGCGTTAAAAGGGCGTTCAATCTCATTAACGTGCTATATATTGGTATGTTCGCCCACGTCTTGCAAACACGGAGGGTGCATAGCGCGTAATACAAGATTTACACCAACGAGAGCACTAGCGAAGCAATGCTAATGTGAGCACGAACATTCAATAATACTGGGATTGATACAGCTATCAGTATCAGCTGCTGCATAATATTACTACCAACATTTAGAATAGCAATACTAATGCCAATGCCAATCATGGTATTAACAACAATACGAATATCAATACCGATGTTGATATTACTAGTGGTACGAATATCGATAGGTCTTTTGGGAGGGGGGTTCCCACCTATTTCTTTTAGGTCCCCGGGACCTATTTCAGGAGGGTGGTTCAGGTCCGAGAAAATAGGTTCAGGAACACATGTTGCACCAGCGTTTATTATGTTGGAACGCGCAGGAATGCTTCATTCATGGGGACACAGAAGCTTGGAACTGGGATTAGGGTTTGGGGTATGGGGCTTAGGTTTTGGTAGGCTGCACATGCAAACAAGAGAGAAGAGAGAGGAAACGCCCATGATTTTCGAGGGTGGCCTTGTAATCATTGTTTGGGGTTGTGGGCGGAATGCTAGTAATCCTTATTAATCCCCATCTAGGAACTCTAGGAAGGAATGCCTAGGAATCCTTAAAAATCCTTGCAAGGGCCGTACACGATACACCAAAATAGATCCGTGGATGGCCTTTAAAATGAAGCCCTGAGCCCCTGTCCTGGACCTATTTCTAAACATTGTGTGGAATACCCAGGAATCCTTGCTCATCCTCATATACAGAACTTAGAATTCCAAAATGAATACTCCCAAGCCATGCCGGCGTGCCAGTTGTTTGGTCAAAAATTTGACGGCCGGGAGGGGACCCGTCCGCTGGATGGAAAAGATAGTATTTTTGCCTGTTGCATTCCCATGCTTTGCACAACTGCAGCTTTGCAAGGGAGAGAGAATATGACAGAATGAGAGTAGGATGAGCAATACCAATGCAAGGGATGATCACCCAAGAAGGGTGGTTGACCACCCCCTACGAACATGAGCCACCAACAAATAGGCCCGGACCTATTCTGACCACCCCACCCCTACCTAGAATCTAGAATTAGTACGGGTCTTGATACCAGTGCTAGATCTAATGCTAGTACAGGGTGGCCCCGAGAAGGGGTGCGGCGGTGCGGCGCGGGTGCCTGCGACGGCTGGGGAGGGTGTGGCCGCAAGGCGGCGCGTGGGTGGGCTGCAAGGGAGGGTGGTCGCGTGGATTGCAGCGCAGGGTGGTGGCGGCAAGGGATAATGGCTGCAAGAGGACGGGGTGGTGGTTTCGTTGGCGGTGGTATTGCTGTCTGTTGGGCTGCAGTGCGGCAAAAGGATAGCACACTGCTCTTGCGGGATGGTTTTTGGGTTCCCTGGTTGACCTTGTTTGCTGAAACGGTAGTGTGAAAACAGTTGGCAAAAGTGGAGCGCAGCCTAAGGATCCGGGGCTCCGCCTGGAGGCAGAGACCTCAAGACTCAAGACTCAAGGCTGCAAGTGGCTGCATCATGCAAAGAGCTCAAGCTGAGGCCCTCGAATCAAACTTCAGGGCCAAGATCTTCTCACCTGCTTCAGCCTGCTTCTTGCGATCCCTTGATGCCTTGCGGATCCTTGCGGCCTCGGTTTACGAAACTCAGGCCTTGTCTGAACAGACTTGCAGCTTCAAAATGGTCCCCTGGCCAGCACCTTGAACTCTAAAAGCCTCTCGGATTTCTTCACATTGCGTGGCAAAGCAGAGGCCGCAAGGTGGGCTGGAATTTGGAACCATGGCAGCATTCACTGAGCACTTGGATGAAGTCCTGGGAAGCCTTGGAAGTTTCAGCAGCGAGCTGAAAAGCGCGTTGGACCGCGAGAAGGGCCGGCTTCGCGGAGTCCTTGAAAGCCTGGGCCCGGCGGGATGGCTGCCCTTCGCCAGAATCTCAACGGTCACAGAATGTCACAGATCTCTTTTTCACATCTTCTCGAGGTCCAATGCGAGGGTGGCCTCCTCGACGTGGTCCAGGTTGGGAACCCTATGCAAGCCTCCAAGGCGTGCAAACCCTGTGAGGCGAAGACTGCTAACAAGCTGGCCTACATGGAAAAAGGGGACTTAGCTGAGGCTCCTCTCCAGGAAGCCCTTGCCTTGATGTATCCTTGCCGGAAAGCCTTGACCGCTGCCGTTGACAGTGCCTCTCTTTCCAAAAGCCAGAAGCTTCCGTGTGGAAGGAGTGCAAAATTCCAGGTGCTCTGTGATTTGCTGAGTCGTCTTCTCAAGGACTCCAGAGGTTCTGAGAAGGTGTTGGTCTTCGTGGAGCGTGTGGCGGTGGCGGGGCCCATGGCTGCGCTCCTCGCTGATTTTCTGGGCACAGAGACAACCCACGCCAGCGCCTCGAGTTTAGATGCCTCATTTCAGAGACAGAGAGAGAGAAAGAGAGAGAGAGTGAGCGATGGGAAGTGGCTGGCTTGAGGTGAGCGGCGTGCAAGGGATGTTGGAGTCGGAGCGAGCGAGAAATTTGGAGAAGTTTCGGTCCGGCTGCCGTGTTTTGGTGGCGACCTCTTCCTTGGAAGAAGGTTTGGACATCCCAAGCTGTCGCTTTGTGGTTCGCTATGATTACTTCAACAGTGCTAAGAGCCATGTCCAAGGCTCAGGTCGAGCCCGGCAGGAAAAGGCCGAGGTTTTCTATTTCGAGAACCAACCTGTCCTCGAAGAACAGCGAAGGTTGCGTGTGGAGGCCGTAGCAAAAGAAATGCCAGTGCCTCCCCCAGTGGATCAAAAAGAACATGAAGGCTCTTTGTGTCCTCAAGGATTTGGACGGATACCAGGCATTGGCAGCTGTCACAAATGGGGTGAAGAGCTGACTCTCTGGGACTACGCGTCCAACAAATCTTTCCGTGGAATGCTTTGCTTTTGTGGAGCCCGGCTGCATATCGCAAGCCGCGGTTTTGGGAAAAATCGGAAGAAGAAACTCCGAAGCTTCTCCTTGGAAGGCCCCAAGCAATGCCCCAAAAACTGTGACTTCTCGACAGAGCTCGACCCGCGGCTCCAAGGCATTGACCCAGAGACCGGCATCCAGCGAGAGACGTAAAAAAAGGACCCAAAAGCACAGCTGATTTGTCTTCTGAGTCATACACGTACACGCCTTGCCGCTCTGCATGCTGCCCGGTCCCAGCCAAAGAGAACGCAGACCGCCAGCCGCAACGCTCGATACAGCTGACACAAGTGTGCGTGATTCTTGTCATGACGCTCGAAAAATTGACGACATCCGACAGCTATGTGCTACTGATCGTAGATGGCTGACACCATCATGGGTTGTTCTGTTCTGTTCTCGTGCGGCTAGTGTCTAAAGACTCGCTCTCGAATTCATCTTGCAGATTAAAGGGCAACAAGCCAGGGACGCTACGGCACCTTGAATACAACGTAGTGCTCAAAGGCAGCAGCACTACAAGTACCAGCGTGTACCCAGCTGCCATCGCAACAAAAATCGTGAGTGGCAAGTTGCATGCAGGCACGCACCGCATCATGTTTGCTGTCAACCCTGGTGCCTATAACCCCCTCACAATCCTTGCCATGAGCCTTCGCCCAGCGAAGAAGCCTATTAAGCCAGCCTTCGGAGACCTCCGCAGGTTCCTTCAGCAGCTGTAACAGCCAGTGCTCTCCATGCGAGACTGTGCCCATGTTAGGCGCAGGGGCCGGAACTGCATCCGTAGTCGAAACAGGGCTGCATGTCAGTTAGGGAACACCTTGCCCAGTTTGGGTAATAATA
>CAJNIZ010048014.1:0-34250 GCA_905231905.1 Symbiodinium pilosum | reverse complement strand
CTCAAAAACCCCACCGTCAGATATCCGACGTGTGCGTTGTTGTAGTAGTAGTAGTAGTAGAAGAAGTAGTAGTAGTAGTGGTAGTAGTAGTAGTAGTAGTAGTACTATTTATTAGATGTAAACGAAATAACGTTTTTTTTTGTTATTAAATTCTTGCCTTTTGTTCTTGCCCCCACTTAATTTAGTCCAAAAGTGTGTTTTTCATGCTGAAACTTTTTTAGATGCGCTGGGCGTATGTTATCTTTTGATGCTTGTTTTTTATCGCTCGCCCCTCGCTTGCAGGCTGTCAACTTTGGCGCAGTCCAACTGCCGATGCAGTTCTTTTCGCGCTCCTTTCTTGTAGGTCTTTCACGAAAAGACTTTCGGGGTATCAACTCAGCCTCTTCTAGCCTGCAATCTGAGACAAACCTTTTGTGGGCGAATTTTGTCATTGTCCGCATTACGTGTTTCCGGCCACGCAAGCCGCTGCACGTAAAAAAGGACATCAACAGTGCCATCAACGACAAGTGCGCTTGGTTCTGCTTGTTTGTCATTTCTGGCTCTCATGCTGGGCAGCCCTCCAAAGCTGCGCTGTTGAGTTGAGTCATTGGGCTGGGCACTGCGATTTGCTCCAGCTCGGGAGAACTTTGGCTGAGTGCGGTTGACGAACAGGTACTATTATGTCCGTTACCGCACCGGCTCCGACAAGAAGTTTGTCATCACCCTCACACTGCGAGAGGCCCTTTGACATTTCGGATTTGCGACTCAAGATGTATTGCGATTTCAACACTTCGCAGTACTTTCAATTCACCATTGGCGAATCGGTTGAGAGAGTGCCGCTTTGGTTGCACCGCAGGCCGCTACAGTAGCTGCTGTCGGCATCACAGTAGGCAACAGCCCGGACACTTGCCTGCAACCTGGAGGGTACCAATCACACCTGCCAGCTGCAAATGCCAGCGATCCAACATGCTGGCTCTCAGGACTGCACAGGGGAAGGCTACAGCGGTCTACGGATCGATGTGCAAGCATCTGGTTACTTGGCGCTTGTGACGTTAAGGGTATGCAGATATGTTCAGCATCCAAAGCACCGCCAGAAGGGGAGGGGGCGATGATGTTTCAACTTTGCATCCTTGATTTTGGATCTCTCAGGCAGATGGAACATGGTGTACGACAAGCAGGCAATGTTTGGAAACTATGAACGCGGGGCTCAGTATGCCACCAAGGCCAGGTGTTTCCCAAGCTTCAAGTGATCTCAAGAACTCGCAGCACTGAGCCACTGAGCATGAGAGGCAAAGGGCTTCGTCCAAGACAAGCCCTTCTTCCACAGCTTTGACGCCGTGTCAGGCGCAACTGCAATCCTTGCCACTCGCGACCGCTTCAAGATTAGCCCATGCTCAGGAGTTTCCATCGTGCGCCTCACGCTCGGGTGGGCTGACATATGCTACCAGTCCAGCAGCTCTGCCTGAGACATGGAAATGGTAGCGTTGGAGCATGTCTAACGTTGTCCCGGCGGAGTACAGTGAAGCACTGGACAAACATGAATCTTAAACATGAATTCTTTAGGTAGTGGGTTTGCAGATTTTCCTACACATCGCGGTTACTCGGCCAAGGCATCACGCTCAACAATGTCCAGCTGGTTGGAATGCCATGTGAAATGCAGGTGCGCTTCCAGCAGTCTAGTCCGATACCATCACCTCTGGAGAAGACTGTAACACAGTAGGTTGGTCTGTGCAGTTTAAACTCCACTGAGTGCTGCAGGGGACAACTGCAACGACCACAGAGGCCAAGCCCAGCGCAAGTCCTGAACACGTGTCTTATTACAAGTGACGTTGCTGCCTTTCTTTTTCCATCCGATTCCTCAACCTCTGGCCCTGCACCTCTGCCAGGCCTTTCGTTGGGCGCATATCAACCCAGTGCTGATGCCAGACTGGCAGCAGAGGAAATCCTTGGGGCGAGAAGGCGAGGGTGTGAGGGGCGGGGGCTGGAGTTCAGAACATGTATGTACATGTAGACGCTGCGCTGCGCTTTGCTGCATCCGGCAGGCTCTTTTCATGGATGGGCTCACGGGGCTTTCACAGCCTCCGAGGTCACTGCCAAGAGTGCAAAGAGAGGCCAGGCTGCTGCAGGAGTGTTTGGTATCGACTGCCTCTTGTTCTGCCAGCAGCTGAGGTGTCAGATTCAAAGCAACCTCAGACGCCGTCATCATGATCGGCTTGTCGCATGGAAACTCGAACGATGTGTATTGGGACATCGACTATTCCATGTATGTCGCTCGGTCGCCAAGAAGACTCCACAAGTATCTGGCTTTCAACTCCCTTTTGTTTGGCCGAAGTGCAGGTGTACTCTCCTGGAAGACGGCTCTGGTCCCGAATGGGCCCACGGGGCTGGTGGGGCACCGTGGCAAGATCGAGCAAGCAAGGAGCGCGTTGTGAGTGAGAACAGCATCTGATACTGCCAAGGCAACGCAAATCTTGGAACAAACCGTTGGTCTGGCGGTGATAACGACATTTTTGAAGTCAGGCAAGACGCAGACATTCTGCCCGGCGCATGCTCTTTCATGTTACAAAGACACGAGCAGGCAGCATGCTTTCATCATTTGTCCCAGGCTCAACAGTGAGCGTTCGCGTGTGGAATATCTGGTGAACAGACGCGTCCTGTGGACGGCTCCGGAAAGTGCTTGGTTCCCGATGAACATTGAACCTTGGAAGTAGAAGCAGCTTCGTGCCAGATTTTCACAGGTGATGGTTTCTGTTCCAACAGAAATCAAACTACCACCAACTACGCAGCTTGAAGACAGCCACACCATGCCTGGTAAGGATTCCAGCGTCTACCGGGGCTCTCTCTACGACCTGTCCTGGGTTTGTGATGGCGGCTGCTCTGAGGATGACATGTCTCATTTTACATTCTTTCCGTGGGGCTGCTCTGAAAGAATTGGCGTGTGCAGGAGCCCGGCTATGACAAGGCCGCGACTTTTGGTGCAGCGTGACAACGTTTGACTCGGCGTTTTATGGCAATCACTTTGGTGCATCCGCCTAGCTTGTGGCTTGTGGGCTTCCTGGATTTTGTGCAGCTTCGAACGGTTCGAAGCCGAAAACTGCTTGGTGCCCGAAAAGGTTCGGCTCAGGTTGCAAATGAGCCGTGGTGGGACCGGTTGGATGGGGTTGGTCCTCTGAAGCCAGACCACACTCAACCTTTTCTTTTTGCTCCTGTTTAGTTCCTTTAGCGTTTGTAAAAGCGAATCTGACCTGGAATGTCCTTGTGCATAGCATAGGCACGCGTTTTGCATGGAGACGGGGTAGCGGGAGTTCAAGGCAGCCACATCAACATGGGCATGATGGCATGCCTCCAGCTTGCAGGTCTTCCTTGCCACTGACGCGAAGCGCTGGGGCAGGGGGCCGGGCGGACCGTCGGGCAGCGATCGGCCAAATGGCGAAGGGCTCCGGGCTCAGCAGACTTTTCCGAAAACGTGCCGTCTAGCATGAGCAGGATTGCAACAAGTTGTCAAACTGTCGAAGCGGTTTGAATAATGAAGTTTCGGCATGAGGTATACATCTGGGGAGTACGGCGTCTTCATGCGTCAATCCCTTGATGGCTGCAAGATGTTGCTTGATGCAACAAAGCTTTACAGCTTCACCCGCTAGCTACCATCTCTAAGTGCTCTTCTGCGAATTTTTTTACAGTTCTCAGCTTTGCTTATCATGTCGAGGGCCTAAGCCAGGCTTTGCAACGAGCGGTACTGGTGCGCGGGTTTTGGCTTCAAGCACACGGACTCATTTGGCAACATTCCTGACTGGCAGGAGGGAACCTATTTGTTACTTACTGCAGATTATGTTTTCGAGTTTGTATTGAAATCGTCCCGTTGTGAATTCCCGAGCTCAGTCAAGCGAATCGAATTGTTTCGGGAACGGGAGGTCGAATTAAGGGTCAGAGAAATCTTCCTGATTTGCATGTCCTTCGGGACCTGTGGCTTGT
The DNA here is from genome assembly GCA_905231905.1 of Symbiodinium pilosum. NCBI lineage: Eukaryota > Dinophyceae > Suessiales > Symbiodiniaceae > Symbiodinium > Symbiodinium pilosum. Next base: position 30,299 of record CAJNIZ010048014.1, on the reverse strand, counting down.
GTAGGAGGGAACCTGCCAACTGATGAGTCGGCTCGTCGAGACCACCTCGCGCGTCAAGGACCATGCATGGTTTTATCAGTGCTCTGTTCCTGTTTCAGCTGATACACATGAAGGTGAAGGCATGTAGTGGTGTCAGCAGCTCACCTGCATATGACTACTGGTGCGCAGAACTTTGACTCCTACAAGAAGGCTGGCTGGCCGGGTGAGAGCAGGAGGGCAGAAATGTCGGCTGCAAACACAGTAGCCAACAGTGCACCATGGAAGAAGCCGATGCGCGGCACGTCTTGCGAGTTCCAGCAAGCAAGAGCTGGAAAGAAAGCCCACGCCAACCAGCGTGAGAAGTGCTGCATAGCAAGTTGTTCATCTTGGGCTCTTGCATCCACATTGATTTTTGCGGGTAGGTTTTTGCCTGGAAACTTGGAAGGTGGGAACTTGGCGGAGTTACGGGCCTAACTCTGCCTGTCGCATTGTGACTCGGGCAGCATGTGTTGCATTTTTTGTGGGAAATTGAGGCGTTATTTCTGGCTTCTGCGAACTATCACATAATCTTCACTGTGCTCTCGTTGTCTCTCGTTGCGCTTAGCCAGAAAACGGCAAGTTACGGGTTTTGTGCCATCGTGATCATGCTGCAGCCAAGCTCAGAGAGCACCTGGCGTTTTCGAAGCCCCAGCAGTACTTCAAATCGAAGAGAGAGCGCGTGTGTGTGGGGCTGCTTAGGATGACATGGATCGCTCAGACGATGGTGTGAAGACAGTTGAAAGGCCTTTGCCATTGACATACTGCAACCATGGGCAAGTTGCATGCTGATGTAGTCTGCATATGCCAGCGTAACCCTGCTCCCAGCACTATGTCAAAATCTTGCGGGGCAGGCTGAAGAATGTCGCCACCTTGGAGGACTGCAAGGTCGCGTGGTTGTCAGCACATGTTTTTGCCTTCTTTGCCTAGGGATAGGACTTTAGGGAAGCAAGACGCCTTTATTTGTCGTACCTGCAGGTGATCTGCCAGAACAAGGATACTTGTACTGGAATCGAGTATGGACATGCATATTCCAGAGGACGGGCGTGTCGGTCACTGACTTGCTTGCTAGCTGCTAGCTGCCAGGCTTGCTAGGCCCAGTGCAAGTTTGGCTTGATTCGGACCTGCCCAAAGCACGGACTGTGGGCTTTGTTGTTTCGTGGCTTCGGTGAGTACCTGTCGGTTGTGTTACCTTGTGAATTGAACGTCAGCAATTCCTTGCTAAGTTCGATCGCTGCAGCACACAGGGTTGTGTGCTGCGGTCTGCTAATCAGAAGGTGTAGTGTTTGTTTCTGAAGCTCTCAAGCTTGGAGAGTCAGACAGTTGCTTACCCTTGACAGCACTGTGGTGTGCAAGCAGTAAAAGCTTGAATTAGGGCTAGAATCAGAGCAGCCGCCCAGACTCTTTCTGTCATTTTTTTTGGATTGTCGCGCTTCTCGTTCTCTGGAATCTTAGCACCCATGATGTCGCGTCTAGATCTACCCTTAACCCGCTCGCTTTGTTGTGCCATTGTTCCAAGTCACGAAAGAATGCTCTTACAACATTCTGCACGGGTTTGAACAACAGTTTGGCTGCAGGAGACGTGATTTGTGAGCTTTGGTATACAGAGATCCGGACTTCAGCGGGCATGCCTGGAGTGCAATGTTTGGTCTACGACAACAAGAAGGCAGGGTAAAGCTTGCTGCTCTGCAGCATGAAGCCCAGCTGGTTGTCAGGCCCTTCCATGCTGTCAAAGAAAAACAAAGGAACGATTGAATGGCAACTTGCGAGACTCAAGCTGCTGGACAGCTGTCAGCTCCAGTTGCTCTTGTTCAAGATTCGGCTACTATGTCAAACACTCTTGGCCGATGCAGGGCCTCTTTGAGCGCATACCTGGCCGTGGATGCGGCTACGGGGGCAGGTGTGCAAAAAACAATGCGAATAATCTCTTTATTGGAAAGGATGGATGCTCGGTCGAAATGGCAGCGTTTCTCAGGTAGAGATGGCCATGCGCTAGCTAGCATGAACATGCAAGAGCTTCTTCCAGGAGCTGTACCGATTCCGTTTCTTTTGCCGCTGCCACTTTGCATGTGCAATACCTTATATTCCCTAGTTTTGCCCGAGCATGCTGAGGCAATTACTACGACTCTGCCACTCGTGACACAGCTCTTGAGGCGGAAAGAAGCGGGACTCAATTCCGTGGTAAGGGGCTTGCATCGCATTCTTTGCTTGGCTTCTTTGTGCCTATTGCTTGTGCCTGGCAGGTTTGTGGCCCGGTCTGCGAAGCTTCGGAGCCTCATCAGGTTTTTTCAGGATTAGGTTTCCTGATCTGTTGCCAAAAGGACATACCTCGCATCGACTCCGCATGATCGGGACTGAAACTTGAGATAGCTTTGAATGCAAGGGCTTTGAACCTCAGCAAGTCTGGCAAAACCTTATCACCGCTCTGTGGCATTTCCACTTCGGTACTTATCACATGGTTAGCAAGGATGCTAAGACAGGAGCAAGATTCCTGGATGTCGAGCGGCAAGTAGCACCGCTTCCTTTTCTGATGCACTTCACAGTTGGATTGCTCTGCAGGGATTTATATGGCTCCTTCAAGCTCCATCATGGCAAGCGGAAGAGCCATGCGTTTGGATTTCTACATCGTAGACGGCCTGGTGCGCCCAAAGAATCTCTGCTCAGTTGTGTGCCGCGCCTCAAAGGAAGCCTGTGGCGGGTTCAACTATATGGAGAAGACCAAGTGACTCCACTTGCAGCTACTATAGGGTCTTCTTGTTGCAGCCCAGCATGGGAAGAAGTGAGTGGATTTGTCATCACTTCTGCATGTTGGAGCCAATTGGGCTAGTGCTTTTACGTACTCGCAGACTCCGACTGGCACAGCTGAGTCGCCACTGCTTGCCCTGTTCTGAAACCAGCTGAGGCGTTGCCTCTACCGAAAGTCTGCGAAGTGTCATTCCGTTAGGGACAGTGGCCGAGACTGCTACGTTCGAAGGGCAGCTTGGGTATGTTTGTTAGAAAGCTTTTTAATGTGTATGAATTTGTGGGTGGCAGGGACAAGGCGGTGAATCCTGGCTCTAAAGATGTTTGACATGTTGTATGCAGCAGTGTCTGCGCACCTGATATGTGTGCCGAAGATGCGAAACGAGGCGACTGTGCCATCTGACGAGCAGGCATGGGTTCTATACTACACCTTGCGTACATTTCGCGCAGAAAATGCCACAGGTCAAGCGCCAACTTTATTATGGCATGACACCGCCTGAATGCAGCAGTTCTCCTGCAGGACACTACGACAACTACCACGGAGGCCATCTCGAGCATGGATTCTTCCCGTCAAGCTGCAAGCGTCATGCTGTGCTTGGCTCTTGCTGCTGGCCTTGCACTTGTGCAGGTTTTCTACAACGGCTGCTACAGAAATGAGGGGCGGAATCGCAGGAACGGTCACGCTGCTCGGTCAAGTAGAAGATGTTGGTTAGCAGAAGTCAACAGCCTCCTGCTCGGGGCAGAGAGTCTCATTGCGCACCAGCAAGGAAAGGGGCTCCATGACAATGCCGAAGTGCACTGAAAGAGCGAAGAAAGGAGGATTCTTGTACTTCGGAATGGAATGGCCTCAAGGACTGATAACATCCTGCGAATTTTCTTGACAAGCAAACACAACAGACGATCTCTGACTAAATCAGCTGTCAGAGTCTGCTTAGAAAGGATATAGCGCCGCGGGACATGCTCAGTGCATGCTTCTGGACGACATTCCAAACATGGCCATTGTGTCTCGACTGCTTCATACAGCATTGTCCCTTTGATGTTGTCAGATCCTTGCAGCCAAGTGATTCGCAGCTTCGGTCAGGCCAATGACCGAGACTGCAATGTCGAGACATGGAACAAGAAGGGTCTTGGAGGGGGGCATCGCCTCGCGATCTACTCCACTATGAAGGTGCCAACTGTATGCCAGATGCATTGCGCAAATTGGCCCGTACAAGGTTTGTTCTTCTCAGGGCTGGCAAGTTCTGCTGCCATACAGGTCTGCCACTCGGATAAAGCCAATGCTCCACACAACGCCAACTTCCGCTGCCAATCCAATGACCGCTGGTCGGGCTGGAGCCACCTGGCCGTTGCTCTGGAGTATGTGTGTGCATGATTTTGAGGGCAAGCTGTATCTAGAAGCACTGCATTGTTTCAGCGGCTAAGGAAGCAGCAACGACTGCTCGTCACAGATCACCTCTCAATCAGATACCTGGACTTGGGCCTGGGGGCGCGGAGTTCACTTCACACAGTGGGCTGAGATCAAGCTGCCTTATGCGGGGCACCCGATGTCACACCTGGTTCTGCACTTTTTCTGCCTCTATCCTAAGCCCCTTGAGGCTATGCAGCTTGACAGCTTCGATGTTTACCACTGGACTGGACTACGCTGCTGGTACAACATACAGTACGACCAGGGTGGGTTGCTGGCAGCATTGGGCACTTTTTCCCTGTCCAGACTTCTTTAGAGTCTTTCCGTGCATAAAAGATGTTGCGGCAAGCCCCGTGGGCTGCTTTTTCAGCTCTTGGTTTCGCAGCAGTTTCCCAACCCTAGCAACTCTAGCAACTCCTTGGCCCCTCACTGTTGAAACAGGTCTTGGCGTAATGCTTGCCGCGTCCGCGGCTCCTGGACTGGCCTGGAGTCGTGCAAGCGTGGCCTTGGCAGGGTTGTCCTTGCTTTGGGTTCAACGCACCTTTGGAACTGCAGCTGTTACACCATTCACAGAGTTTATCTAAAACCAGGAATCAGAAGAGTGATTTAAGATGGTCCATCTGGCTCTGTGGGCTGCTTAGCCAGGATTTCCAAGCACCGGCGTGCAGAGGCTGCGGATCATCAAAAGTTACCACACGCGTCACTGGGCTGCAGCGAACTTGACTTCCTATATCAGTATCAGTCGAAAGCTTGAGCTGCGCACAGGCTGCCCGGATCATTGGTTCCGCCTGACAGGTGTGGATGCGTATGGGAAATCATGCCAGGCCTGTGTCTGACCATGCTTTTCGTTATACTAACCTTGCTAGCCTGTACACTTCACTGAAGGGCCCTATCAGTAATGGCTGCCAATTGGAGACCCTTTAAAGTGTGTGAAACGTTGTGTTTGTACAGGGCTGGAGTGTTTGGCTGCCTGAAAACATGGTGCTTGGCTTTCTTCGAGACCCCCCAAAATGCGGCTCCTCCTGTACCAGAAAAGGAATCTTAACAAACGAGGCATAGTGCAACCTGTGCAGGCTTGCTCCCGAACGCTTCTTGATGTGCCAGAGGGCCAACGCTCCTACAACAGTGTTTGGGGTCCCTTGGCAGACATGGCAAAGATGGATGAAGATGGGGTGCCTCTGTGACCCCGTCAACCCAAGGCAATAACAAGAAGGGAACTGGCCGGGGCCTCATCGCTTGAAAAGTGCATCATCTGGGAGACCTGTAAAATAGCTATGGCTGCCCTTGAGATCCAAGGCCACGCGCGATCAGGATTGAACTCCCCGCAGGCTTGGTCGGCAGGCTCCAGAAGTTGCTGGGCCCAAATTTAGCTACGCTCCGGATGTCAACTGTTCGTTGTGGAGTGGATTGGAATCCTACGCATTTCAGAACCTCGGATTCCAGTTTCCTGCGTAGATTGATAGGATCTTGACTCGCACCATCTGATCCTACTTCATTGACTCAGGTAGCAACTCATGGATGACGATAGATCTTCAAGCCAAGTACTTCGTGGCAGGCCCTCGTATGCAGACGTCCCTCTGTTTTGCCGTGCGATTCCAGCACCCTTCTTGAGCTTTTAGCGCTCATTTTGCCAGAGCAAAATGTTGCTGTCTGCGAAGTCATCATCATTGCTTGGCGATCAGTCGCAGGTGTCGTGACTCGCGGGCGGGCAAACGCAAATCAATGGGTGACATCATTTGTAGTTCAGTACAGTGCCTGAGGCTGCAGCTTCAGACCAGGGCAGGCTGCTTTCGGACGAAACAATGGTTGAACTGGTTGAACTGCAACTGAAGAGTTATTAAACCTAGGCGTGTGAAAGGGATCATCTGCAGTACCGGGCATGATGTCTTGCTTGGGCTTTCACAGCTTGCTGCAAGTAGCTTCCAAGGCAACAACAACCGGAACTTCTTTAATGCGCCCGGCCATCGTCTCAGTGATTGGCATTTTTCAGCCCCATACGGCCAGGGTTGCAACCTGAGCCACATGCTCCAAGACTACCATGCCCTGGCCCTCAAATTGCACTAGAATCACTAGAAGTCATTGATCACTCAGTCACGACTCCTGTGTCATACCAAGTGCCCAGGTGGACATGGTGGGAATCATGATCGCAACACGCAGCAGCAGGTCACATCCCCAGACTGTGGTGGAGAATTGGCATGAGGGCATTTGTTGCAGCTGGCGCTGTGAGTTGCATGAAGGCATCCGTGGTCAGCTACCGAGCTTTCAATAGTCTCGCTTCAGGTCATGTTTCTGCGGCCGGTGTCAGCACGGTACATCCGGATCGTTGTGAAGCACTGGTACAGCCGCTGCGTTGCATCCGTTGCGTGCGCGTTTGGATGCATCAGTGCGTTTCTACTTCCTAAGAGTGTGAGCGGATAACAGGGTTTGAGCCCCATTTCTGTGGCCGTCGGAAGGTCATCCCTCCATGCGGGCTGCCGTTCTAGTTTGCAATCCAATGATGCCGGCTTGGATCCCAGCACCGGCAATTGAATTGCTGCATGATTGACATGTGCTTTATGACCATGAACCTTCTCGACAGCTTGAGGCCGTTGAGCGAGGAGGCACTGCCTAAGTTAAAGTCAAAACGACGTGCTTTCGAGTCGGGCTTGTTTACTATTCAGAGCGAGGTTGTTGCACCAGGCAGCTGTGCAGATGAGCTACTTGTAGCTACGGTTCTTCCTTACTTCTCCACACCTGTTCACTTTGATGGAACGCTTGTCCACTAGTGCGAGGACCACCGTACCTGACGGGAGTTTCCAGCCTTGCAGGCCGCCTCACCCGATCCTTATCGTCATCCTGCACTGGATATGACATGTGGCGCTGGAGTGGAGATGATGGTACCTTGGCTGTCAGCCATGAATACGGGTTGAGCTTTTTGAGATGTTCTCTTGAGGTGGCCTACTGTGGTTCAATGGAGACTACGTCTACTACGAGGGTGACTGGCGCAGCTTGCTTAGATGCGGAAGAAGATCTGGTCGATGGGGAGCGAGTCTTCTCCATGTCAGACACAGCTGTACTTGCTTGCAGAAATATGGTGAATCCTGTAGCACTGAGTACGCATGAAGCTGCGGAGCTTGGCTGAGGCATCGTCCGATCAGTGGCTGGAGGCTCCATTCGACGCGATTGGAACCGCGGCGCGGGTTGGCATTTGGAGTCCGTGCATGCCGACCCTGTCTCCGGACAGATTTATTGGCTGCAGAACAATCAGGGAGGGGCACTGAGCAGCTACCAGACCTTTGAGCTACTCGCAGGCAGCGTGGGACCAGTTTCTTTGTTTTGAAAAGGCTACATTTGCGCACGTGCAGGTGCTCGCATGTCCGAGGTACGTTGCCTGTTTGAACGCTGGTCTTGGCCAGACGTCTCGTGCTCGACTGTCCAAGCGATTTCCAATCCACTGGCCACCTCCCCGCAATAGAGATCACGACTGGCTGCGGGCTGCTTTGGAATTTCTCTGCATTCGTCGAACACTGCGTGAAGCTTGTAGGCATGGCGTTTGTAAACCAGGTATCGGGTCTTCATCGGCGACGGGGAGATGGTGGTTCTGGACCGCTGGAGCAAGTGGCAAATCATCACGCTTGGCTGCTCTGGCCAACTGCTGCACTTGGTTGAGGGCTTCTTTGTACGAAGTATGCTCTCCATCTCAGGTTTTTGGCTAATGCGGCTAAGCCATCCGTAAGAACCGTATGCTTTCCATCTCAGGCTTAGGTATGCTAATGCAGCATACGAGGCACTTTGAAGGTGAAGGAGCTGGCCTCCTACTCGGGCTTCTGGATGCGAGGCTGCGAGCGTGGTCGCCAAGGCCAGGCTGTAATTGGGCGGAGCTAGCACGGTAACTTCGTCATTCCCAGGTGGCATCTTGGAAAACGACGGCACCAGCTATTACATCCTTCATGCGAGACTTGGATAGCATTTTTTTTTTAACTTGTATGTCTCAATCAACCATGCAGTTCAAACTCGTGTGAAAGAGAGAAACTCAGCCTTCGCATCTGATACACGTACACGTATTTGGCAGGCGCCATAACCAAGAACAGGCCATGAATCTATGCACTAGAGCATCCATGACCAAACCATACCAAGAGAAAACTGCACTACTCATGCATACTTATGTTGAATCCCAGACGTCGAGAATGTTTTGCGTGCATTGTAGCATCGAGCGTAATGGGCGGCATCTGAAGCCGTCTATTTGCTCGATTTCGCCCAACCCTGTGCATTCTCCTGCCATGGCGGGGTTCCCCACAGAGGTGATTGTCTCTGCTCTGCAGGCCCTCCCAAGTTTGGGGTCTGAACCGCCTCACCAGGACCTTGAAAGCGATGCTCCACCAGGCTCCGGACTGCCAAGGGGGACGGCCGACATGGCATCGGGCAATTCGAGCTCCCTGCCTGCCCCAGTCACAGGTGAGGCATTGGATGCTGCTGCTGATGGGGCGGCCTCAAGTTCCTCCTCTGGTGGCGACGCTTGTGCGGCTGTCTTGCGGCAGCCATGTAGAGGGCACCCATAGCATCCCCTGGCGGTTGGGACACCCTCCTTGGTGACTACTACCACCGCCCCCTTATTCGAACTTTTCATCTGGGGCAGCGGTTCCCGCCGTCATCTTCCTTGCTTGGCGAGGCTCCAGAAGACGACGCAAGTGGTGCAAGGCTTTGCCGACGATCTCGCGCAGCCAGCCCAAGCCTCCGCCTCCACGCTACGGAGACGACCAGCATCCATCAGTTCCTGTGCTGGCAGCACAGGCACATCGCCCCCTTGTTAACAACACGGGCACATTCGCCCACCGAGCACCCAGCCTTACAAGACGTCAGGTCCGCCTGCCCGAAGAGAGCCACCGGCAATCCAGAAGGCCAGTTCCCCCAGCAGGCCTTCCAATTATGCTAAATTACATCCATTTGGAGGCAACGCCTGCAGGCGGACTTTCTGGACCTTGAGCCGGCATCCGGGCGAGATCCCACAGCCGCTTGCCACTGGGTAAGGGTGCGAACTCCAGGAGCAGTTTGAGGAGGCGGAGCTGGCAGCCGTAGCGGCGTGCCAGCAAGCCAGCTCCAATAGGGGCCTTTACATCACTTGCAAAAGCGCTGGACGAGGGTTCCGAGGAAGCTTCGCTTCACTGGAGGTGGGTTCCCTGCCTTTGAAGAACCCCGCCCACGTCGTCGGATGGCGTGAGCCGCTGTGACGCTGCATCACCTGGCACGATGTTGGGCGATGACGGGCGTCCAGCATCCAAGATGAACGCCCGCTCAGGCCTGTTTCCTTTTCTTTGCTACTACCAACTCAATGTGGTAGGGATTCTGGGCGCGCCTGGCAAAGACGTAAGCGCTTTCCATGTCAGCGCGTTTCCAGTTTCGCTTACGGGTTATGCAGCTTCTGACTGCACTACTTCCTGTCGGGCACCGCAACATGGTCATTTGTGTATGCGTTTGATGATTTTGACACGTGCTTAGAAGCTTAGGCTTAAGCCACACGCTTTGGCAGGTTGCACGGCTGGCGGAATCATCTTGCAAACGCATTGTATTTTTCAATTTTTGTATTGAGGAGCTCGTGCCCATAAATTTGTGTCGCAATATCCAATATGAATTGGTTGTCTTGAGTACTTGCTAGAGATTTCTTGTTGAATATTCCATCATAAGGCCGTGACAGCAACAGAACACAACCTGGAATGGAGATGCTGCACGCATTCCTCATGGCAAGAGTCTTGTCAAACTTCTCTCGTCGGTGAGGCCAAATGTATGATGCGTAACATCGTTGCAAGCCCAATGCCGCTGTTCGAGGCAAATCATGAGCTCTCCAAAACATTGTGCAGGACCAAAGGTTTGATGAAGCTCCAAAAATTGCCCAGCCCAATCTGGCTTGCCCCTCCTGGAAACGCAGTGTTCTCGCTTAGAACTCAGATGTTGAATATGCAACGTGGCAGAGGAGACTTTGCTTGCAAGAAACACATTTCGGCATGACCAACTCATGGACGGAAGGTCTTGCGCAGTCTGGCGCATTTGTCAATGTGTTTCACGACGCAAAGGTTCTGCCGGATTCGTGATGAAAGTGCGGATACGAGCGATGATCAGGTTCAGATTGTTTTTTGCAACGGAGGTGCCTACAATGTTTGCAATAAGAATTTTCAGAATGCAGGCTACTTTGCGTAGCTTTCCGCAAGTTGTTCGGTGAGTTCGGGCAACACTCTTTGGATCTCACTTTGAAGGTCCTTGGCGCATAGAAGGCAGAGCCACCCAGAAGCTTGGATTTTCGCTGCCACTACAAGTCCTGCTGCAATGAAGACTGGTGCGTTCAACGTTGCCGGGTTTTGTGTTCTAGCTAGCCCATTCACCTTCTGCCCATGCGGGTTTTGACGCTGTCGCCATGCAGGGAGTGGGCGCATAATTGGAGTTAGGACCCCAATGTCAATGCTTGTTCGTGCATGATGCATGCTAGGTGCTTTACATGCTACATCATCACGAAAACTCAGAATGTGGTACTGCTTGCGATGAGCGTCTGAGTGCGTTCTGTTCTTCATGCAGTTATCGCCAGGTGACCAATGTTTCCGCACGCTTCAGCATGGGTTATGCTGGACAGGTCATTGTTGGGATCGAAGTTGAGAAAACATTGGAGTTGGTAGTTGTCCTGCTGCCGCTGCTGCTGCTGCTGATGCTGTTGGTGCTGCTGTTGTAGCATCCACACTCGTAGAAGCGTCAGTCTGCCTGATGGCACTAGAATTTGGTGTAGAGTTATTTTTGCGATATGAGCGTTGCATCTTTGAATACGAATATCACTGATGAAATGATGCTTGAAACTGCCATTGAACAAGGTTGGCGCACTCGAGGCAGTTGTTGAAATTTTACATCATAGGGCGGAAGTCATTGGAGCTTTCACAGCCCGGGGCTCGAGGTTTCAAACGGGGAGTTTTCAAGGCTTCCAAGTTAGAATGCTTGTAAGATTCTAGGCTTTTCTGGTGTTGCGTGAGTGCTGCAAGTTTCTCTTTGACTTGCTTCAGGTCAGGCTTTCGGCTTTTTTTGACAGGCATGTGATCACCTTGGGATATGAGGGTTGAAAAGCGGGTGAATCCTGCTACAGAACCGCAGAGCCGCTCCCTATCGTGCCTTATGGAAAATCTTCATGCCAATGACAGGTCCCGATGGAAAGTACGCAACTGCTGGCGTTGGCGGGTTCACTATAATATGCTTGAACAAGTGGAACCCATATTCAAATCTTGACATTATCCAGTGTTTTCTTTGTGAAGTTTTGTTTTGACATGGTGTGTGTGTCCTCTTATTTCTGACCAGAGGCCATCTTGTGTCATGACAAGATGCTAGCACAAGTTGGTTTGTAATCGCCATAAAAGTAGTTGCCAAGGAGCTCGTACGTTTTCCGCCGGGCCATCAGTGGACCTGCACGGAACCAGGTGACACGTCTTTCTGGCCATCTTGGAGTGACCTGGCTTGAAATCCAAGCATATCACAAATTGTTGACATGATTTGCAAGTCCAAAGTTGAAGAGCGTGGTATGACATTTTTTCGTGGCAGCACTGTCGATGTCCTGACCATGTTCAAATTGTTACGTTTTCGTCCTGCAAAGTTTGATCGCTTGCCGGTTCATTCACTTGATGTGCCATGCGGAAACCTGCTCATCAGGACATTTGCTCGTTGGCTGTGGACTACAAACGAAATCGCTGGTACTACCATCGGGACAGTGTCAAATTCCAGCAAGCGTTTAACAGTTCGCATTCTGCTTAGTCAGTTTGTCAGCCAAGAGAGTGAGCGGTTTCGATGTTCGAATCCAAGCCTGCTAGGGCCGCCTTGCGAGCAACCCCCTTGTTTGCCACCTCATGCGAAAAAAAACAGCGGCTCACCTCGTCGGGTCTCTGTTTCCAGCGTTAGTGTGAGTGTTCACACCAGCGCAGGAAAGAGGCCGCTACAACGAGGGTGTTTACTCTTGCCCGGCTACCTTTGCCTCCGCCGTCCTGCAGGCCCCTACAAGCTCCTGCAATTTGAAGTTACCTCCATTGCTGTTGTGTTGCTAGGTCTTGTAGGATTGTTTTTATTCCTCAGTTCTTCGGCGCTATTTGACATGCCAGGTTGATGAGGATCTTTACGACAAGATTCCGGACAATGGGGGGACTGGCATGTATGCTGTGCCAATGCCTAGTAGCTTGGCATGCAGCAAGCTGCTCGCACCGGAGGAAACTGAGAAGCGCTTGACAAACATTCCCAGAGGCAGAATGCGTTTCAGTTTCAGCCTTCTACCTGTGAGAGGGTTGTGGCACATGCAGCATGCAGAACTAGCAGCAGCAGGTGCTTACGGGCGATCCGCAGACTTGCAGAATGAAAGAAGTGCAACACGGAGTGAGGAAGTAGCATTCATGGTGTTCTGGGCCAAGGCCATGTCTACCCTGTGTACCTCGCTTGGCGGCCAACCTTTCGTATTTCCAATTTCCAGACAGAGCCGCGTGGCTAATTCTCAGGGCTCAGAGGGGGTCGAGGCGTAGACTTCCATTTCCGTCATCTTGCAAAGTAGCTTACACGGGCAAGTAGCCTTCCAAATACTACAGAATTTCAGCAGTGTCCTCCCAAGTCCCGGAAGTCTTAGGTGTCCGAGTGGATGGAAGGAGTTCCAACGGCATTGCTACCGCTACATGGGCTGGTCGAACTTCCGCGGTGCTGAGAGCCACTGCAACCACTACCAGTCTCACATTTTCATGCCACCCGGACAACTTGTTACTCAGTTGGAATTGGTCCACAGAGCGGCTTCAAGGCCAGAGTCCGATGCGGAGTACGACTGGGTCGATGCCAATGTCGTCCATGTGAACAGTCACTGAGATGAATTCTCTTTGAAAGAAGTATCAGCTAGCTGTAGCTGCCAGTAGCCCTGTTTGTGAGGTTCTTGGTAGAAAGCCAACCCGCGCATCTTAAACCCGTTTCCCTTACAAACTGCAGTTCCTAGGCCCCGTTCAGAGCAGCCCCCTGCGACACGCAATTTCTCTGAGCTCGTGTCGCAAGGTTGGCACTGGTTGGGTGTCATCGGATCGAATTCCGGTGGATGGACTGGCAGAGATGTTTGCATCAGTGACTCTGCAACTCTTCGCACCACAGATTGGCAAATCAGAAGCTTCTGCAGTGCTTACGCAGCGGGGAGCCAGTGGGACTGTTCCTCCAGCAGACTGGCCGTAGCTGCGTGCTAGGACAGAGGACGTGTTAAACGTGAACCGCCTGGATGGCAAGGAGACAGATTTTTGCATATTTTGTCAAAGTGTCCGACTTTCAGCTTGACTTCATCAGACCATGTGTGAGGATCCTTTCCAGATCTCTAGCCGGCTGACCGCCCGGCCTTCGCCCGGACACACCATCGACCACCGGTCGAGACCCTGCGCCTTGCCCTGGTGGTCTCTGCATTCCTTTCCAAACAAAAGAAAACCAAAGCCTGGGTCTGTGTAAGGCTATATTTTCCACAGTCGGCACGACTACTGGAGGCGGGTTTGCACGAGGTTTGAGAATGGTTCAATAATTGTTCCAACTGTCCACTCTTTGCTCCAAACCTGTTGCCCGCTGGCTTTCTAAACTTGCTGCAAGTCTTGAACACTTAATTCAGTCGGCAGGTATCACTGGCATGTGCAACATTGCCACGAAGGCGACTCCCAGTGTTGAGTGAAGCGGTCTCTGTCAACTCAGAAGCTTTGAGCTTGTGTGAGGGCAGCATGAAATTTGTATGGTGACATGATGGATGAGAGGCCGTTACTTCATCTGCAAGATGCCTCTCAAAGCCCAACCTGACTCATGGTTCAGCTTGACGGAGAAAGGCACGGAGATAGAGGGTCGAGAGAGAAGGAGACAGAGAGAGATCATGTGCGGGTAGCTTTCAGTGGCTGGTACCAGTGGGGAAACCCCGGGCCATTTATGCTCGGTATCTCGGTCCTCCTGGGTCCGACTTGATTCGATCGTGCTGCGGGACTGCTCGGGCTTGAGGCTATGCCTAAGGGGAGGGCAGTAGCTCTCCAGGCTCCCTGCAGCCCTGAAAGAAAGAGAGATCATGACATGGGCTATGTTTTCTTCAAGCGCCTGCCATGCTTAGCACCTGGACTCGGCAGCTGCCGACCCTGTGCGGTCTCGTAGCATTGCTCCGGTACTCCGCTAGCGCCATAGCCCCTTGAGAATAAGAAGAAGAAGAAGAAGAAGAATATCATGACATGGAACAGCACGGGATGGGGAACTAACGACCTTTTGGCCCCCTTTCATGTACCACTCCGGTCCTAGTGCCGACTCGCGCCGCCTGGACACATGGGCCATGGATTTAACCCCGGCTCCTCCTGCAAGGGCGACGCATAGCTTATAGAAGAGCAAGAGATGGAAGAAGAAGAGGGGGAACAAGAAGAAGATCATGACTGTTTCTAGCAGTTAGATTCATTGGACAGGCTACACCTGCGGGAAGACTGGCTACAGGGACTTAGGCAGCAACATGTCAGCACATGAAGTGGTGGTCTCCGCTTCTGCGGCATGTTGGAGATCGTTGGTGTCTTCCCTTGATCCATGTTCATGCAAAAGGACGCCATGCCGCAGAAGCACCATAAAGTCATAGAGCAGGTCTGTGTAAAGGAGGAAGCTTGCAGCATTTGACGCTTCCCCTCTGATCTTGTGAGGTGTCGGCTTTGACCCCCTACTGGATGCGTTTCAGCTTGTCAGGGATTGGCAGGGATGAGGCAAACACGGCGTAGTTGCTGTGATTTTTTAGCTGGCTGGCTTCTCGCGACTTCTCTGTCTGCTGAGGTGAGCTGACCATCTCTGGGTGTTACGCTGCATCCAAGACTGATGCAAACTGCAACGGTCAGGGCTTTCACTACTACCCGCTCCGTTTGGGCAAGTTTGGCCAGTGCTTAGGCCGCAGGAGAATGAACAGACATAAACGGCCTGCACGTCTAGACAATCTGTGGTAGATCTCATACCTGCTGTAGCATTCATTTAGCTTCAAAGAGAGGCATCACCTAGGCTGTGTATTTCTTCTGATGCAGGTGCTTTTGTGGCACCGCCACAGATGTTCGAGATGATGGCACTTGCATCAGCAAGTCTACTGACAGTGTGGGGAACAATGCTGCTTACAACCACATCTACAAGCACCTTGCTTGCATTTTGCGCTTAAAAGAGCGCCCAGGGCGTGTCAATCATACAGACCGCATGATTTCTTGAGAAGTCAAGGTTTTGACCCCTAGATCTTGACGACAACAGGCCCACGTACTTGTTTAAACAGGACATCCCCCTGCCCCGCATCACAGCTCAAACAGTCGGTCTGCCGTCATGTTCGGCTCAATTGGACGAGTGCACCGCCCCGGTCTCGAGTAGTCAGTAGTCTTTGCAAGTCGTGCCTGCTGTCAAATGCGAACGACCGTCCACAGCCGATTCTCTGAAAGGTACAAGTTCTTCGAGTACCATCTGGCGGGAAACAATTACTGCGTGGCTGCGAATCCTGCCACAGCTTAATGTTGAAGAGGTTCAGCGATGAAGTAGATAGGACAGCGAGGTCAGCGAGGTGTCATAGCGCTAGGGGCTTCTTAGTGCAAGGGGCTAGGGGCTTAGCAAGCCGGCACAGACACATCCGCAGCAAGCTGGCAGTGTGCATGCCAGGAATGACAGACGGGCTGAAGGCTCCGAAAACCCTGCAAAGACCCTTGGAGCATGTCACCTGTCATGCAGTGGGTCTTGAGACTTTGCCAACGATTGAGTGTGAAAGCAGATCAGTGAAGGGAATCTTGATTTTAGGCATCTATAAACACAAACAAGCGCTAGGCAGTTGTGCTTCATTCCATGATGCACATAGAATCAATTCAGAGTTCAGTGACGTACCGAGGCCAAGCTGCTTGTTCCTCTGACGGGTATTGCAGCTTGGCGAGATGAGTTGGACTTGATTTTTGTCGATTCTTCAGAGAGCTTTCGCAGCCAAGAGAAGAAGTAGAAGCAAGCAGGAATCTGAGCTCTCAGCAGGGTTACCGTCTGCGACATACCGTCTGCAGCCGCAAAGCCACGTCGCCACTGGCTGAGTCAGGACTTTGCAGTGCAGTGGCTTTGACCTGAGGCTATGGTTTCGAGTTCTATGCCAACAGCCAGCATGAAGGTTCAAAATGCTGGCTGTTCACGGGCCATAAGTTACTCAGCATAGCCTTTTAGTGCGATGGTCTTTTGTCGGAATGCTCTCTTCGTGAAGCAGACATTTGTTAGTCATGACTTGCAACGTTGCATTGAGGCGAGGTGGCAATGTGATTCCAGTCCGAGCTTTTTTCGGGGGACGATACAAAGATGCCGTGTGCTATATCAAGGCCGGGCCTTAAACATGTTGACATGCACACGAGCTTGACTAGCCATAAAAAAGTTCGTGGCTGGAGCGTGTCTCTGCGTGTTGCTGGACTTCTCATGTGATGGTCGCGGCCCGGCAATGATTGCTGTCTGTGTGTAACGTGCTGTTCCTAAGCTGTACCGACAGAAAAGCGAGCTTGAAGCAGACTGTGCTTTGGCAGCTGTGGCCACTGAAGCGCAGATCTTGGGGGAAGTCATTGAGGAAAGGGGCATAAGACAAGGCTCTTAGGCAGGACTACCGAGTTGGCGTGATGAGCTGCCAGCTAACGGGGCAGTAGGCAGTCATGGCTCCAGCCCTCCTATTCTCCAAGATGCTCTTGAAACCAACCAAACGAGCATTTTCCCAAGGATGAGTAATGGATGACTGTCGAGATGCCAAAGGGGTCGAAAGCAAGGGTGGGGTGGAGGAGGTCTGTTGCAGGGGGCAAAGGGGGTTTTGGGTCTTGGGAGGAGTCGCCCCAAGCTGGTGCGACATGCCAACTGTGAGGGGACGACGGGGAGGCTGGAAAACGACCAGATGCTTTCTGTTGTTTCCAGACGCTTGTAGGCTGGAGGCTGAGGCGAATTCTTTGAATGGCAACTCCGTTCCATGTCAAGTGAACGTTCGCAGCCAGTCTCATCTTGCCTTGCAGGTAGGATGCCTAGCTTTGACCTGTGCACTGCTTCAACTGTAGTGGATCCTGCGCGCCTGTACGTTCATGAGGGGCAAGGGAGGGTAGCCGAGGCGGTGTAGTAGCTGTAGGCATACGGTTTCAGACCGGATGAAGGCGGATGCCGCATGCCCACACAACCAAAGCACACTTGGAGATTTATCCTGCCAGACCCCGTACTACGAAGACGGCTGCTACAACGACTATGGCATTCCTGGTTACAAGTTCTCCCACTTTGGCTTCTGATCTGAAAGAGTGCAGGCTGCTTGTGACTTGCTATTGTGTGCCTCCGCTCACACAGCCTGGGCTACTTATCCGTGTAATTTGTATGATCCTCTGGTTGCCAGATGGTTTACTCTTGAGCTCGGAAAGGTTGTTGTAAGGCTTTCATTTGGTCACTCTGAAAGAAATGCCCCCAGATGGACCGCAATCTTGTGCAGGCCCGTATCTCTTGCTGCTTGTGCAATTCTTGCCAACTCAGAGAGTTATCCCAGGCTACTGGTACTACCACGTCCGAACCTCCGGGGGTGATGCCAGCCTTGCCGCTTGTGCGGCACAGTGTGACCGTGCACGCGCTGCGTGCATTGGCTTCCACGTTTGGGAGGCCCGGCCTGGCTCCAACTGTGAATTCTGGTTATCCCAAGCACCCCAGAGGAACTAGGTTGGACTATCTATCAGCGTTTTTGCTTCTTGACGATTCCCAGACGATTCCAAGTTTACGGAACGTTAATGAGGTGTCAAAATCCGAGAAAGATTGGGGCATCGACTACATGAGGTTAATTTGGCGCTTCGTAGCTTCAGATCTAGACTTATCTGGCTAGTTCTGGAAGGACGGAAACGCAAGGCACTGCTACACGTGTCTTGGCCTGTATGCAGATGGTGCAAAATCTCCACGCATCCCTGTCTGTGACCTGCGGATTGCTTGGATGCAGCCATGGCAGTGAAGTCTCCGAGGTACACGCAAGAGCGCAGCTTTCACACCACCATTCAGGATGGCCGCGCTAAAGCTTTTGTGAAATGCTCCTGGTCGAGATAGGAAAAAGCAAGGCTGAGAGCGTCCTGGTATGTGTAGAGCCACTGACGCGTTTCAGTCTATGTGTCTGCCCTTGCATTTTTTCGTTCCGCCTGCAGAATGGGTCTGTTCCGTCGGTTTCGTTGACATGCAGAGAGGGCTTTCCCAGAAACGGAGCCAAACAGACTCTCCCCGAACCCTGCCAAGGCAAATCGCCGACGTGGCATCCCAACGACCAGGGCCAAGAGCTTAGCTCCGGTGGGACAATCTCCAGCTTCGCGAAGCACAGTCCAGCAGTTACATGTAAGAATCATGCCAAGCTCTGAGCTGAGGTGTCGGCTGGAAGCATTTCTCTGATGATTGCCAGGCAGCTGCAAGCGTCCGCGGAAACACTTCGAAAGTTTCATATGCTCACCTGTTTGTTCGTTCTCATGCAGTACCGACCATGCGAGCATGTGCGAACTACGTGTTACAGTCCATGGTCGGAGTTGAGGGGAAAGTGGTCTTCGCTGATGCCCCTAGATCCTCATGTGATGCAGGCACATGGCCAGCGGTTGTGCAGCTACGAGGATCCCACTCTAACACGTTTCTTGAAGCAGCCCAGGGATCCTCAGCTTGGGATTGCCACATTCTGACTGGAGAGGAGCTGTGCCCTGCTGGTAAAGGGCGCGAGCCTGTTGGCGGAAGACAGCCGCTTGGCTTTCCTGTGGTTGCACGAAGACAGTTAGGAGGCCGTCTCAGATTACAAGGTTGACGGTGCTTTGCTACTGGAAAGATAGTTGTGGGTGCTTCAGCATCCGGCGGGTACTGGTAGTCGTGCAGAGGCTTTGTAGTCCGCTTTCCAAGCCAATGCAGCGATCGAGCTTGAAATAGTCATGAGTCAGGGCGCAAACCGATGCATGGTGCCCGATCGTGGACAAGAAAGCCGCGAACTTTATTCGTTGCGGCAATGTTGGTGCTGCCTGCCAGAAACTCACAGAGTATGGCGCACTGGTCAAGCAGTCGCTTGTCTGCTACAGGCCTCTGTAGCTTTGAGTCCTGCCAGCTGCACACGAATAGAAGATAATACAAGATTATATGAATGGTCTGTCCTTGGGGTTTCGCTCCGTCTTTGGAGTGCCGAAGCCGAGGAAGTGGCCTCTGGCAGATACGAGGCCTGAGCTGAAGGATGCCTTCGCTTGCTGTGAAGCATAGCGAAGCATAGCAGAAGCAGATCTAAGCTGCCGAAGGCGGCCCCTTTCCATGATTCTCCACACTTTGCGCACTTATGCGGTCAGTGCCATCCAGATGCGAATTATGCGGTGCCGAGCGCGCTGATGAGGCTGCATGACTCTGAGGAACGAACGTTGTGAGGTGGCTTGCGATCAAAGGGCATCTCTGCACAGGCCACTGCACTTTGTGTCGCATGTTGCTGACAGCTTGCAGCAAAGATGTTCTTTGGGCTCTGTGGCCTGTTTTGGCTTTCAGCTTGCATGATTTGTGGGTTACCCAGTTTTCATGCAGCTTTGCTGCTGCTGCTGCTGAGATGGAGCCAATGCAGGTGGAGGACAGAGTTGGTCAAAAACTGTCCCAGGGCCGGCGTTACATCAGATCTCTCTTCAGGTTCTTCCTGTGCTGGTCACGTGCTAGATCTCAAGAAGTCTCGAAGAGACTCAAGAAGCAAGCGCTGCAGCTGAAGCTCAGTGGCGTGAGGCGACTGCGGGAGCCGGAACTTAGAATATTTGAAACTGAACAACACAGATTACAGACTCCAGGTGACATTGCACATGGTGAAGACTTCTCCCAAGTGGCCTATTCTTGTTTACTGTAAGGCGACTAAGGTTAAAAGACTGCTGGGTGTCATCCGGGTCTTGCGAGGTGTTCAGCGTTGGGAGTACGGGTCAAGCAGAGCTGTTCACAATGAAGGGTTTACAGCAAAAGGTCTCGTTGATCGTAAGTAGAGCTGCTTACAGAGTTAGTTACTCAAAGACCTCAGGACCCTTCAACCCGCCGCCGCTCCTGGCCGCAGGATCCGCCTCGCCAGAGCGTGCGGCGGCGTAGCAGCTGCCTGGTCAAGGCTCGGCCCGGCTTTGAAGCTGCAAATGAAGGCTTGGGTATGCAGGCAGTGGGTGTGATGGGAAGCAGCAACCCGCAGTTTGGGTCAAAATTTGCAATCCCAAGGCGTGTGCTGTTGAGGTGCCGTAGCATTTCATTACCCATCCCCAAAGAGAGATGGATTACAAATCAACCGAGATCTAACGGGAATGCTCCAGGGCCGCAGCAATTCAGTATCGCTTCACGACACGGCTTCGCGTCTCTCTACGTCCGTGTACCTGCAGACACCTGGCCTGAGCGTGATGCAGGCTCTGGTCGGGCAATACATCTGGTGCAGTGCCTGTAGCATCTAGCAGAATGTATCGTGATCAGACTGGGGGGAAACTTGCTGAAGCCACAGGCCGCGTTGGTCGCATTCAATTCTGCAGTTGGCTGCACGGTGGCGCTGATTGGGTATTATCCCAAAGCATGTGGGTGGCAAGCCTTCGCGGTGATCTTGTTCGCGGTTTCCGTGACGGCAATTCTGCAGCAAAGTGCCATGATCTCTACGAGCTGCCAGCTTGGAGCCGGAACCTTCGATGAGCTCTGCCAACCTCTCCCAGATTGGTCCGCCAAGGTTACAGTTGCAAGTTTTCTGATATACTTCTGGGGCTGCGCTGGCTTTTACTGCCAATTCGTCGAGGTGGGGCTGTGCACAATCAATCAGGAATGTTCATAGCACTGATGAACTTCAATCAGCTGGAGAATGCACGTATATTTCATGTGCCTCATTTACATATCTGGAGACTCATGCTCGGCCAGTTCACTTAGTCAGCTTGTATCCCTGGTGCACTAAGACTAAGGTCTTCCTGGCTGACCAGGTCTGCAAAGTAATGTGTGAGAGCGACATCTCATGGCTGTGCCAAAGTGAATATCGCCTTGGTTTCCTGGTATTTGTTTTCTTCTCGCTGGTGAGCTGGCCACCACAGCTGGGTGGGACCGTCGCAGTCTGCATCAATTATGTGAATTTCTGTGTCAAATGGGTTGTGATTGTCACAGCCGTCGTCAAAGGCATCTATACGGCCACTGCTGTGGAAGGAGAGAGGAGTTACACAGCTTTTGTACCTGGCGGTGTTGTGCGCACGATTGTCATGTTGATGGGCTCCTACGCAAACACTGGCATCATGCCGCAAATAGCTTCGGATGTCGACAAGTCGCAGCAGGAAAGAGCAGCAAAGTTGTGCCTTGTCGTTGAAGTGCGCCAGGCATTGCACTCAGTCTTCGCACTAGGTGGGGTCAATGTGAGCATCTCTCTGTTTCTTGTCAAATAAAGTAGCGTAGGCCTTCAGATTTTGGGTTCCAGATTTCTAGAGGAGAAGTCGAAGGTTGCCAGGCCAGATCATCCATGAATGCATTGTTAGTCATCTGGACACGATAACATGGGCATTCAAGACCGAAGCGATGTGATCATCCCGCAACACCGTGCGAGTGAATGATGGCAATTCCAACATGACAGTTCCAGCTTGTATACGCCTGCGAGGCAACGCCAAGATTTCTGCCCGAAGTACAAACCCCTCAGAGTCCACGGCCTCTTTAGGGCTGAGGAGAAAAGTGGCGGACTATGTAACGAGAATATGGTGGGAATATGGAGGGCCTGTAAGGGCAGGGTGGGGATTGATATTGGTTCAATTGGGGTTATGTAGCGCGCTCCATCCCCTGTACTGTAACGACTATCCTAGACAGAGGTTAAGAGTCATACCTTTGGCTGTAGCACTTCATTTACTAGTCTTGAGGTGCCCTGTCATGGCAGTGAGTTTGCAGTTCCTTGTCTACATGGTCCTGGCGTACAGCGCTTATTTCGCCCTTGGTGATGACATCCAGCCGACAGTCTTCGCCACATACAACCAACTGTATCCAGATGTCATGACAACTATTTTGCAGAGTGGTATGGCTCTGCTCACCTATTTCTCATCCCCGCTGCTCATCCTCCCCCTCAAGGTCCCAACCTGAGTTGAAACCCACATGAATTCAGGGTCAACTTTGGTATGTATGCGTCCGCGCTCTGCATTCTCGGCCCCCGCTCCACCCCCATGGTATTGTTTCTATCTGGGGATGATCCATATCTAGAATGCCCCCCAAACCATGAACTATTCATAAAACCTCTCTAAACCCCTTCTATCCCACTAACAGTAGGGGGACCTTCACAGACCCACTGTGGACCCTCCAGAAAATCTTTAACCTTGTATAAATAACCTCCTAGACAAGCTTATCAACCTTTATAAGCCCTGCAGAAACCCGCTGTAAAGCTTGACCAACCTTCACAAACCCTGAAGAAATCAACAGAAAATATCTTGAACCCTTAAAAAACCAGCCATTAAATCTTTGAACCCTCTGCAAACCTTCTTTACACCTTATAGAACCCCTGTATCAATACTATAAACCTCTACATACCTAATCTAAACGTCTTCATTACACCACCCAACCCAGACCTCAGGACTACCGAGCCCAGGGGGGGGAGGTTGGGTGATCATCTTCTATACCATGGACCATTGGCGGGGGGTTGGGGGCTGCAGGGAGGTGGGGGGGGCCGTGAATGCTGACGCATGTAGCACCCGTGCCAGTCAAGCGTCATGTGTGGTCTTACAGCCTTTGTCCGGAAGCATTGTATGGTTGGAAGAAAGCTGCTCTAACCATTTCTAGTCATGAACGACTTGCTTAGCGATCCCAAGTTGAGCTCACGGCGGACTATCCTCCCAAAGCGTAGGCATCTCCACTCACTTGGCTGTGTCTGATCAAGATAGACTTGCAACAGACGGTGGCCAATGACGCGTTCGGAAAAGGCTAGGGGTTTGGAGGCCCACTTTGAGGCTGGTCAAGAACCGTCCCTGTTGTCCCACTGTTAGAGTGCTGCATTCAGACGTCCGCTTCGCCTGGAAGTTGCATTGGCACTTGGCTTGGTCAGCTTAAGCATGCAAGATGCAGACGAGAAAGAAGAGTGCTGATGTTGCACCCTATGTCGTTGCGCAAGATGGCTGTGGTAGATGATGACGAGCTTTCTAGTACGTTGTACCAAACGGGCTGATGTATCATGTCTTACCACAGCTAGCTGGCCCAGCCTTGATTGGGGCATCAGGTGAGGGCAAGGTGCAAGAGGAATCGCAGTGACACATGCAGCACTCGAAAGGAGCTCGCATATGCCTTAAGCTGCCTTGCTTTTGTGGGCTTTGCATCCCTGCACTGCACCAAGGCCCAGATATATGGGCTTCTATTCCCTGCGAGCGATGGCGAGAGTGCCGACCTGACCAAAGCCCCAGCCAGCTTGCAGGCGCGTCCGTAGTCAAAGTGTGTTCCGGCTTATAATCCCCACTATAGTAGTTTCCATTTGATCTTCCATTATCCCCTATATAACCCCAATATGCTATTCCCATTTTCTTTTCCATTATCCGTATATAATTCCTATATATACATA
This sequence comes from Symbiodinium pilosum, assembly GCA_905231905.1. Taxonomy (NCBI): domain Eukaryota; class Dinophyceae; order Suessiales; family Symbiodiniaceae; genus Symbiodinium; species Symbiodinium pilosum. The sequence goes on along the minus strand of CAJNIZ010048014.1, from coordinate 6,636 downwards.
TATCCCCAATATAGAATATAATCTTCATTGCAGTGTGCAGATCTTGACAGGGTGGTCTGACTTTAATCTTGGCCTTCACGGGAGCCATGGCTCCCTGCGTTGTGGGCCCCGAGGCCTGCCCTGTTCCATCAATGCAATTCACAGGGCTTCTATAGGGGTTAGATAAGGCCAATGGCTTTAGGGTTCGGGTTTAGGGTTGGGGTTATACACTGGTAATGGAAAAGAAAGTGGAAGCTAATACAGCTAGAGTCTGGAGACGACAAGGGTCTTGGATGATGTGCGGTTTGGCGGTCTTGATGTTCATCACACTCGTGCTTGCAAGCTTGAACAATTTAGGAGCTCAACTTTGCAGCTGCCCCAGGCGTTCACAAAATTCGTTTTCTTCCTGACCTGCACCTGTGGGAACTGGCTGAACTTTTTTCTGCCTGCCATGGTCGTGCTCTACTGCCAGGCAGGATGGCAATTTGAATTGTATTCGTGGAATTAGTACGACCCTGAGGTACTATCTCCCGGCTACCAAGGCAATAAGTGGCTGCCAATCTTCCTCTGCTGCTGGCTGTTCTTCCTTGGTGGCCTAGGCGTGACGGTTCCGTTTTCATGTGCCTTTGCCACGGAAAATTCTGAAAGAAGAAGAAGAAGCTTTTAAGCGGCGGACTGCATAGTGAAGGGGGCGGTACTGGCGTTTGTTTCCAAGCTACCATCATCCACAGCCCATGCGAGGCCTCATTGATGCTGGGTTCCAGATTCAGGAGACACTGTCTCAGGCCGGTTGATCTGAAAGCAGGTTGGTAGTCGTCAGTCCACAAGTGCTAGCAAAACTTGCGAGTACCATTTGGGTTTGTTGCACTGGCACCAGACAAACATCACAAATCGTGATGGATTGCTCTGTTGTTCTAGGGAGTTGGGCTAAGAATCAGCATTGGGAAGAACAGCTTCTTTTGCATGCTGTTGGTCCTTGGCTTGCACATCGGGTGACAAGACCTTGTCTGCCCGTGTTCGAAGCAAACAACGTTTATGACATGCGGTTTGGGGATAGGATGCTAACCGGCTGTTGTTGGTGATTGCCTGCTGTGGATGGGTCGATGAATCGTTCTTTGAATTATTTTTTTGTAGAATCAGCAATGATCTCTGCGAATACCATCAAATTCAGCTCCTCAGCAAGAATACATGCCAGCTTCATTAGAACTTTCCGCTTGTCGCAACAGCAGGAACCTTCTGCAAAACTTCCGTCAGGAAAAAGAAGCTGGTCGGGACTCTCTCGCCACCCGCTGCGCAGAATGGAGGTGCCTTGGGGATTGCCCCAAAGAAGGATCAACCTTTGTTGTAAAGTTACCCGACCTTCAACATGCAAATACCTAATTTTCAAAAGCATTTTCCTCAATATTTGGAATGCAATTCTGGCATCAAATTACAAATCCTGACTTTCTGTATCAGGATAATATGCAGACGGGGTCCAGTGAAAGTACGACCATGACAATGCGAAACTAAGCGTGCGTTGGTTCATCCATGCAGGTTGCCAAAGACGCCGACTCGATGGCTGCATGACTGACATGGCCATGACAAGGCTTCATGGCCTATAGCTTCATAGAATAAGATATTGGAATCACCATCTCCGCAATTCTTTTTCACGGAATATTTCAATTTTTGAAAGAAAACTGATTTCTATAAACTGACGTTGTCATACTCACCGTCAACCATCATTTTGCACTGTTTCGAATTACCTCAAGCGAACGGCGCGACTACTTGCGCCGATGCTACCCGCACGGAGCCTAGATTTTCCAGCTCTCAAATCTCTGAGACTTTAGAATACCGTAATATTACAGCGCGGCCACTTGCGTTCATTTCGCTCGCGCGCGGCCTAGGCCTTCCGGCTCACCTTTAAAATGCCTCCTGCGGGCTCCCTGTAGGGGCTCTAAAGTCTCGGAGTTTTTAGAGCCTTTCGGAAAAGCTAGAGGCCCTAAAATCTTCGAGATTTTGGTGCGGGCGGCACGACCAAAAATCTCGGAGATTGTTGGTCGCGCGGCCCTTGCCGCCTCTGGAGCGGTTTTCCACGTCATTTGTTTCTCTTTGGCTGTCTGCGAGGCTGCTCGGCGGAGAATATATATCCAGGACGAAGAACCTATATCGTTTAGAATTTATAGGTTGGTCGTATCTGTCTACGGGGATATATGCGCTCCCCGCGCGCAGATAGCCAATGAGGCGGAAAGACCGGGCTGGACGGAGGGGTCGCGCGACCCGAAATCTCTCGAGATTTCGATTAATTTCTCTTTCTTGGGTTATCTACGAGGCGTAAATAGACGCTGGGCGTAGACCGAAAACCTTTTAGAATCTATTAGGCTGGCCGTTTTTGGGCACGTGCGATTCTTAAATATATCGATTGGTCGTCGAGATGTATACGCGCGATCTCATTTAATCCATATGATTTATCTCTTTTTGATTGGTAACGTGGCTATTTGGAGGAATATATAGACCCGAGATGGAGACTCCATATTTTTAGAGTTTGCAGGGCGGCTTGATCGTAGCTGATTACGGATATTTATACGAGCTTCCGGCCCGCCACTCTAATTATACTCTCGATTGGGAGACGATATAATTATTTTCTGCAATGCCGACGTATCTATTCTTATTTCGTCTATTTGGGGCGGTTGCGCGATAGAGAGGCGGGGATTTGTCATTTTCCGTTTCTGGCAATCTCGGAATTATTTTTTTATTCGTTTTTCTTTTGATTTTTCAAAATATATTGGGCTAGCCGTTATTTTATTTACGTACGATTTTCTATATTGATTATTGGTTGAGAATTACGTGCATTTTTATATCTTCTATATATGATTTATCTCTTTTTGATTGCTGGTATGGTGAGTCGGAGGAGCGTAGACTCGGGATGCAAAACCTAATTTTTCTCTAGATTTATGCGCTGCTCTACGCCGTCGGAGAGATAGCCTAAGAGAAATAAATGGATCGGAAAGTTCGGGATATATCTAGGGCTCGTAGAGCAACCGAAAATATTTCATCTTAAAATTTTGATAATTCATCAGGATATACGTGCGAGTTTATGCATAATTTGAATTTCGGATTTTCTTTCCTCGATTTTCTTGAATAATTAAAATCTACTACTTCGGACAGAGGGTTAATTATTACTAATTTTGGGAAATGGAATGATTAGAATATCTTCTGAATCTCGTTTATATTTGATTCCAATCGTAATATTGGGATGATTATATATTAGATTAGATATCCATTATTACGTCTTATTCTTTCGATTTATTCATTTTTGGATTAATATTTTCTTGATTTCTGATTTCATCGTGTCTGCGGGATTTCGGGTTCTTGGGATGGCGGCGGGTTTTAATACATGGCCTGGGGACTTGAAATCGTGCGCGCCTCTTTTTCTTTATTTTCTCTATCGACCTCTTTGAAGATATAATCACGACGAAATTTGGAATTCCCTTTTTTCTCTTGCCTAAATCTCAGATCGATTTACAATTTAATTGATTTTATCGTCGCATTTATTTTGAATAATTTATATTTTAATGATAATATGAGGGTTTTCTCATTAATATCATACAGATATTTAAATTGAATTTCTTTGATTTTAATTCGTGAATAAATTAAATATAATATAAATTCAAATCAAGAATTATAATAATAAATAGAAATGAATTTTCCGAAAAAATATACGAAATTTCATTCGGATTCGAGAGGCTTGCTAGCTTTTATAATGATGAAAAATCAGACGAATATACTGAATTTAGATGATATTTGAAGTAATTTATAGTCTTTAATATATATTTCTAATATATAATAATTATATATATCATTCTAAATTTGAATTCGAAATTCTAAAGAAATTAATTTAAGATCGATTTCAAAATATTTCTATATATTTTTCAAAATATTTTCTTTTTTTTCCTGAAAATATATATTTCATTAAAATATAATATGAAATCATTATTTTTCTATCTTCAATTTCAAATTTTTCATATGAATCTTTCGAAAAGAATGAAATATTTTCTATATTATATTTATTTTCTTTTATAGATTTAGTTTTAATATCTTTCATCCGAAGCCTTCAAATTGAAATATAATTTCTCAAATTTATCGAAATTCGAAACAAATAATTAATATCTATCAATTTTTAATAAGAATTCTTATTTTAGATTTTCTAGATATTCTTATCAGAGAAGTTATAGAAATATAAATTATCAATTTAATAGAATATTAAGTCGTAAGATTTATAATCCTATTTATTCGATCGTATTGCTCCGAGAAATTACGATTTAGATTCGTAGAATTATCTAATATATCGGCTCCTAGATTTATTAACAATCAGATTGACAGATAATCCAAAAGAGAGAACGGCATCCCAATAAAAATATATCAACCTAATAGATTTATCGAGACATAAAATAACGAATTAATTATCAATATATCCCAATAGATATTTCATATCCAGAATTAGAATATGTAAATATGAGAAGAACGATCTTGTAGAACGATCCTATTATAATATCATAAATATTGATCAGAGAATATTAATAACGATAAATCTATAATTCCAATTAATTTAGAATATCATCGAATCAGAAAAATTGTTGAATAAAATTTCAAAAAATCGGATAATATCATTCTACATATAGTAATCAATAAATATCGAAAATCAATTATAGAATCATATTATTTATTTCAAATATTTTCGAATGAAATATTTAATATGATCTCGGATCTCATCAAATTTTATCATGAATCTTCTGCATGAGATCGTTTCTCTAAAATCATATTTCATATATATTTTTTTTTCAGGATCTCGCCTTTGCATCCGTCCAATCGAATGTTGTAAGCAGGGCAAATTATTAGATGACCTTATCTTTGGAGGCCCACTTCCTGCAAAATATTAGGGAGAGAATAGACCAGCTTGGATGCTTTCATCTTGCAGTTGGAAAGGCATGGTGCGCTGCAGCAAGGCAACCTGCACGTGAAGGCTATTTCTGTTGGCAAGTGCGCCACTGGTGTGTCAGCTTCGAAGAGAAGGCCTAAGCAGCTGCTGCGGCATGGGGTGATGATTCCTGTTGAGAAGAATGCAGCTGCAGCCTTGCTGATTTACTTCCGCGGGACCGTTGGCTCCATGCCCTCGTACCTGCAACATGTAAAATCAAGCCTCGCGTGCCAGCTTGCGTGTAGGTCACCAGGCGCATGCTGGCTGCAGCGGCTATGGTGCTCTTGCAGACTTCCATTTCACCTCTCAGTGAAGACTGATGCGGAGCCCGCAAACATCGTGCGGGCTGGTTGGCCGCTGCTTCTACAGGTTGTGCGGCCTGGCTATCCTCTAAAAGAGCAAACCAGCCCCGTGCTCTCAGTTCTCGTGCTAGGGAGTGCATAGCTTGGAGCAGCCAAGTCCACAAAGCATTGCCTTGCCGACTGGTGCATGCCTCAAGGGTCCCTGCAAATCACACCTGCTGAGGTTGCTTCCTGACGGGGAACGAAAAATCGCAGGCTCTTGGCAAGCGATGTGTCATGCACAGCCAGGGCTGGAAGACATTGGGATCCTGCGTTTTCCACTTTGAAGCGCGGAGCATTGCGGTTTGGTCGGTTCAAAGGTCACACTTCTCCGAAGTGCACCTCACTAGCCAAAGGTACGGACAGCAAGGAAAAACCTAAATGTCAGCGAGGGGCTAAACTTTTTGAGAGGGCTTAACTGTTGCGAGCGGGCAAGTGCGCGTGCGATTCTCTGATTTGCAGTCTTGTAGATGGGGTATTGGCAGGCAGCCCTTTGCATTGGTTGCCTCAAACAAGTGAACTTGAACAGGCAAAACCTGCATTGAGTGCTTTCTGGATTTGTCCCGACCCGCATCAACTGGGAAGCAAGGGCCGCATGTCTGGCCTCTTTGAAATCGGGGCGCGAGGGTTGGAACTTGGCAATGACAACATCATTGCGGACATCATTGCGGGAAAGTGGTCACGAAAGTCCGTGCTTCAGACCAAGTGTGCTGGTCTGGCAGGAACAAGCTAAGGGCCACGGTGTCGCCCATTGTTTAACGGGGTTTCTTTGCAAGATTGTGCTATGCATGATGCATGGTCTTTCAGCAGTTTTTTCTCCGCATCTGGAAGTAATAAGTAGCTGTGCCGCCGCTGACCAACCAGCAATCTCAAGGCGCGAGCATTACTTTCTTGGTGACCTGGCTGTGCATTGGACATGAGCTCGCAAAGGCCCTCGCATTTCATGTTGGCTCGACAGGCACTGTACTTTAGCATGCTCTGCAACCGTACTTCTTGCAGCAGCTGCAGTTACTCTGCCACGAAGGCCTACGCAAAAACAGGTAGACATGTTGCCGACATGGCTTCATCTGCAAGTGGGCGTTCACGTTGTGACCCTCGTGTGTGCTGCGATCTTTGCTGACAAAGTTCAGGAAAAATCAAAGGGGGCGTAACGGATTGTGACCGGAAAGGGCCTTTTCAGAACTGTGCAGCATATAGACATGCCAGGAATGCTCTTCCAAGTGCAGCGGGGATAGCAGCAAGAATGAAGGCAAAAGGACGCATCCTCCTGGTAAGGTTCTACGAGCTTAGCGGACCGGCAGGATTGGCCAAAAAGAGCGCGTGGATTGGAGGTGCCGACACCAGTGGACTCGCTGTGTGCCG
>CAJNIZ010048013.1:22511-34252 GCA_905231905.1 Symbiodinium pilosum | reverse complement strand
AGATTAAGTTACTATATTGGGGAAACCCTACTATTTACTATATATATATATATACTCATTATGGTAACTTAAATTAAGTTCCTTAACAGCAACCCAGTCAAGCCCCGTCCTGAAAAGAGCGTTATCCTGACAGGGCCCTTTTGGGGGGTTCATGTTAGTTTGGGCGAGGGTATGTAGCTTTTCTTTCGTTGTACTTCACTCGCCCTTATATCTAAAGCCCCCGAACCCTGCTAATAGTAAGATATTCCCTACATATATTGCACTATGCCACCATGAGAAAATTGATGAACGTTAGGTGTAAGGGTATTGGGGGGGCAGGGGTTACTTCACAAGGGCTCACTAAGCGCCGCCACAAGGCAAGCCCCGCACCTGTCTCAAAATCTACCAAGGCTGTCTTCAGGTCAACTGCAGTGGCCTACCTACCCATGGATAACCCATCTGCGCTTTGCAGCCTTGTAGCGTTCCATCTGTGGTAATTTCCATAGACAAGGGGTCGCAGGGACATAACCCGAATATACTACTGGCCTTCTTCTAGAAGGGACATTATGGGGGGAGGGATTCTTTGCAAATTATTCAGGCACCTACAGTAACAATCCGGAGCTCCACTGGCGGCCAAGGGCTGGACACAGGGGTAGCTCGCGCCTCAGCAGCATGCGACAGGCCCGCATTGTAAGCTCCGGAGGTCAAGTGAGGGTCCTCTTCCAGTGTCGAGGGCTAAGAGATGCACAGGGGCATGTAGGGATCTGGGATCTAGTGCCCACTTAACGGAAACTGACATGGAAACTGTAGGAGGTTTAGAATGGCTTGAAGGGTTCAAGTTTGGGTTAAGTAGGTACGAAAGAGTTGCGTTATCTGTAATAAGTGCAGTAGCCATACGAGCCTATAGGAAATGACCACTACATCCTAAACCTCATTCGGCATCCCTGCCCCGATGCTTTGCAAGCTGAAGCCCTGATTTTGACAAGCATCCGGGTCGCTTCCCGAACCCCTGTGGCCATGCGTGGAGAAATTGCTCTGAATGCCCCTAGAATCTTGAGAACTCTGTCTGTGCATACCCCAGCGGAATGTAATCCCTAAACGCTACACCCTAAATTCTGTAGCTATATGAGCTACAGTCTCAACTCCTAGTATCCCCCTTAATAACCCTTATCATCGTCCCCTATATAATCCCCTATTTAACCCCTAGCCGTAAGGCTATAAGGTTCCCAGAAGTCCCTTAAACATCCTAAGCAGTTTAGGGTTTGGGGTTTAGGGTCGCACTGAAGCACATCCGTCACAAGCATCATAGGGGCTTCCCTAACTCTGAGGCTTGGGCGTCTCCACTGAATTCCTGGGAAGAAGATGTTTAGGGCTTACCAAGGTGGGTATTGGGGGGCCCATAATTGAGTTGATGGCTTTGTAGGGATATCTAGGGATTCAAGTCAATAACAATCAAAATCAAGCAATGAACATGGGATGCCCGACAAGTGGTGGCGAATAGGGAATGGATTGCCAAAAGGTGGGGAATGGATTGCATGGACTGTTATAGGAGGTTGTATAGAGGCAACCTCTACACGGATTCCCTGCCTCTTCACCTAACTCACCCCAACATAATCCCTAGACCCTTAATTAACCCTAAACCTCTTTGCTGCTACCCACCCCAAGATCATCCCTAAATCCTACACCCCTCTGCGGCCAAGACACAATAAGCAAATATGGCAGTTTCCCTAAATTGGGAGACCCATACTTAAACCCTATATACCCCCTATAGCCCCCTTTACAGGTACCCCTAATTTGGGCCAAGACACAATAGGCACATATGGCAGTTTCCCTAAGTAGGGGGACCGCGACCCTAAACCCTAAGTAACCCCTATATACCCCCTATAACCCCCTTTAAAGGTACCCCTAATTTAGGCCAAGACACAATAGGCACATATGGCAGTTTCCCTAAGTAGGGGGACCCCAACCCTAAACCGTAAGTAACCCCTATAGAATCCTATAACCCCCTTTAAAGGTACCCTAAGTAGGGGGAGCAGCCAAGACACAATAAGCAAATATGGCAGTTTCCCTCAAGAGGGAGACCCCTACTTAAACTCTATATACCCCCTATAACCCCCTTTAAAGGTACCCCTAATTCGGGCCAAGACACAATAAGCAAATATGGCAGGCATATACTGGTCAGATCGCGAGGTCAATGCTGATAAAGGATCTCGAGCCAAGCGGCGCCAAGGACAGAAAACCAACATCGTCATAATAGTAACAGGAATATGAGTAGTACCAGTGAGAATGGTAATAGTAGTAACAGTAGTAAGGATAATGATAGTAATGGTAATAGTAAGAATAAGAGTAAGAGTTAGGACTAAGAGCACAAGTAACATTCATTACTAGGGAAGGCACAGAAGGCTATCAACACTATAGAGGGGAGTTGTCAAAAACAGGGGCCCTTTCCGGGTCGCACAATTGAGGGTGCCGCAGTGGGAGCAGTGGCTTACCAGGCACCCCCAAACAGGGATCGCGATTTGGACAGTGACTGAACTTCGCAGTTGAAACAACTCTTGGGCTGTAGAGAACAGAGCCCAAACCGGGAACCCCAAGAATATGTAGGTATATAATAGGAATATACCTACCAGGGTCCTTATATTCCATTATATTCCTGCTATATTCTTGGGGTTCCCTATTTGGGGTTCCCAGTAGAGTCTCTTTAAACTTCTTCAAGAAAGAGGAGATCCCAACGACAATTGAATCTTAGTCTCTGCTTGGGGTCCCACTATCCCAATTGAAAGGACCTGTCAATTCACTCCACCAATCATGTAGCGAGCTGCTGCCCAACCTAAGCACCCAGCAAAGGGGCCACAATTTCGGAACAAAGCCCACGGGCACCATGTCAACAGCCGCCGGCACAATAACCATGATTCTGGGGCCGGCGTTCTTTCTCCCATGTACATCAAGCGAAGCGAGTTGCTTAGAAGTCATAGTCCCCTTAAGTAGATAGACTATGGCTTTGAGCTATTATAATAAGATCCCCATTTACCCCAGATTCTACTTAAATGGGACTATACCCCCAAACCCTAAACCCTAAATAGTAGCTTCCATTTTCTTTTCCACTATCCCCTTATAACCCCAATATATCCCCTATCTTCCTAAAGGGGTATTCTATCTACTTAAAGGGGACTGTAAACATATGATCTGTTCAGCATCAACTGCTGAGGCTTCTGACAGGTGAGAAGCTCGCTACCAGGATGAGCCATAGCACTGCTGTTCAGCAGAGCTCAGAGTCTTGCTGGGGGCTAATACAGAATAAGGGAATATGAAATATGCTACATAGGGTTTATATGTGTATATAGTCTATAGTAGATAGTATATAGTGTGTATATATGTATACATGTAGGAAACATATTCCCTTATTCCCTGCTAACCCCCAGTAAGGAGTTTTTGGAGGACAAAACATATTATCTTGCCGCCCAAGTCAAAAGAACAGATCTTTACTGCTTGACCTCTGGCGCAATACGCTGCCCACCATGACCAGACTAGGCCCCGGAAGGATCGCGCTTAGCGATTCAGTGAATATTTTTTGCGTAGAACTGTGCTTCTACTGATCCTAAAGTCTAAACTCTAAACCTTAACCGTAACATATCCTGCAAGTCCGAATTCATGAACAGTTTATACGTCTCAGGCCCAGATCTAGATGAAAATGAAGGGGGTCGTAGGAGAATGAGCTCACAACTGTAAATCAATAGTGCTTCTGTCATGCCCAAGAACAACTGAGTATTGTCATGAAGCCCTGCAATGATACCTAATTACCCCATACCCTAAACCCCTAGAATCTGCGTTAAGGGTTTAGGGTTTAGGGATGATGTGGGTAACTAGGCTTTCCAGGAGGATAATGTATAGACTTAACCAACACCTCAGCCGCGCAGGGCCTAGTCTTACTTCTGGCCGGGCGGAGCATCCTTGGTGGTCTTCCGACCTGCTCCCTCTTCAATCATCACGAAATCAGATTCCTCGCGTCAGATAGGGTCTACTGGGTTGCTGTTAAACTTAAATCAAGTTACCATAATGGGTATAAATAATAATTATAGTGTTTCCCCAAAATAGTAACATAAATTAAGTTCCTTAACAGGGTGTCAAGATTTCGGGATTAGCGTTTGAGGTTTAAGTTTAGGCTTGAAGGCTCGCAAGTTTTGGCAGGATGTCGCCAAGTTAGGACTGCTGAAGGCTGATGTGTAGGGATGTTAGAAGTAATCTTGAGAATCTATGAGAAAGATTGGCTAGCCTGTAAAATCCCTATATAACCCTTATAAGATCCCCCCCCCCCCTCCGAAATCCCTATAAGACACTAGGACCCTCAAAGCTGCACCCTAAGCTCACAACCCCACAAAACAGCCGAACCTGGGAGCCTACGGGTAGTTATATTGTATAGAGATCTTATAGGGGTGACATAGGGATCTTGTAAGGGTTATATAAGGATCTTAGAGGGCTTTTATAGGGATAGTATAAGGGCTTATAGGGATCATATGGGGTTATCATACGGGGTTATATAGGGATAGCCTCGGGGTTTATAAGGATATTTTAGGGGCTATTTGGGGATAGCGGGCTTTTTACCCATAAGGCCTTAAGAAACGGTTGACGCTGAAAGCCCTGCTACCACAGATTCCCAAGGAAAACCAAATCCCGTAGTTTCCCTGCAACCTCGAAGCCATTGTTTTGGGTTCCGTATAATGAGCACGAACTAGCCCCGAATACGCCTGATTGAAGAGGAAAGTCAGGGCGGATATAGGATAGGGGGTGGGGGGGCTAGACCTAAAACCTAGCCCTGAACCTTCTATATCCTGATCTCTAGATCTTAAACCCTAAATCCTGTAAACCCTAAATCCCACAGTCAGGGTTCAGGCCTAAACCCTAAACCCTGAACCCTAGACACCCTAAGCCCTAAATACTACCAAATCCTCAACCCTAAATCCTAGATCAAAAGCCCTGGACCTTCAACCATGGGCTCTGGCCCACCCTAAACCCTAAAACGTAAAGCCTAAATCCTAGACCCTAAACCCAAAACCCTTAAAGGCCCCTTCAGGCCCTAAAACTTAAAACTTGAGGGCCTCGAGCTCCGAGGTCGACAGCATCAGCTTGTTCGACTTGGCGATCTCCGAGATCACCAGTGCGGACTGCTTGGGAGTCCTGTGAGGGCCGCTGGGTATTGGGGGGGCGTTTTGGTTTAGGAGTTCAGGGTTCAACTAGGGCCTAAGTACATACTATATACCTACATTGACCCTGTGGGCAAGAATCTCAGAATCTCTATCAAATCTATCCTGGTCTTTGTTGAGAACGACCCTCCCAAACTAACATAGAACCCCACGTATTTCCTTGGAAAAGGACGGTAATCTTTACCAGGGCCTTTTCTGGGGGTGCATGTTACTTCCATGCGTCCCACCAGAGGGAAGCTTCGGATGCAGAGTCCTGCCTGAAAGCCTCATTGTCAGCGTACTTTCACCCAAAGCCGCATGTTCGCGACCGAGACCACAAATCATCAACCCCAAGTTCTAAGCCCGTTCACGTGATGAAGACCAAAAACCCTCCCCCCAAAAGCCCTGAAATCCAAACTTCCTTTCGTGGCGCCTCTTCTGCGTTTCGTAGTCAATGTGGACCATCCCGAAACGCTTAGAGTACCTGGGGTATATACTTTCACGCGCATACGCCAGTCGAGGTAAGTGACTCATGTAAGGATGTATATAGAACTGGTGTACTGTTTCTGGCACTACTTTTGACCACCAATACCCTGCAAGTAGAGGTTTCGAAATAGGTCAACCTAACATATTCCCCTGGCAAGGCAGGTATAGGGTTCTACAGGAATAAAGGGATCACAATAAACCCTAAACCCTAAACCCTGAGCTCAGCATCTCTCAGCTGGCTTTGAATTCTCAATTTTTGCGAAGATTTTGGTCCAGGATACTTTGTTGGTGGCGATCGAGGCTAGTTTGAAGGGTGTAGGGTTTGCGGCATCTAAAGCTTCAAATTTTCCTGGCTTAAAGAGCTCAGGCTTGGTCGTCTGGGGTTTCAAGCCTGGTCCAAAGCAATCCACGCCTTATTCGACTGCTCATGCGATATGGTCAGCCAATCATCATAGTAGGCCGACGGCCGTTCCAAGAATCAATCATCCAACTATCTTGGCACCCTAAACTAGTCGTAATTTTCTTACGAGTAACTGTTTGAGGCCTCCAGAAACCAAAAGCCGCTGCAGATCTCAAGCTTTAGGACTCCACTTTTCAAGCCAGACTCAAACGTCAATCTCATGTCCCTTTACTCTGCAAGCGGGCGTATGTTCTCGCAGGAGGAGGCACCAGAAAATCAATGATTCAAAGTTTTTGGCAAGGCGTTCTTGACCTGGTGTCCTGAAACCCCCAAATAGCCTTTGGGCCCTTCAGGGTAAAAAGTTTTATTTGAAAAGCTCCAAGGTCTCAATGCTGAGTCCTGCGACCCTTCCTTGGTTGCATAGCACCCCCGCTTCTGGATTTTCATCTAGGATTTATGAAATCCGTGTCCTGGGAAAAGGAACCCAAGGCCCCAAAGTCTGAAACCCTAAAATCCTACACCCAAAGCCCTAAATCCGTACCCTGAAGCCCGAAAGCCCCAAGTCTTGCATCCTTGACTCTAAACCCCTGAACCTTAACTCCCTATTTGTCAGCTCCATGTCAAGCCACCCAAGTGCCCACTCGAAGTTATCCATGAGCGACCAAGCGAAGTATCCCCGCACCTGGGAAAATTCTACCCAGGGTTTAGGCTTGAGGGTTTAGAGTATAGAGGTCAGCGTTCAGGGCTCCTTGTACACATGCGAGGGTTGCAAGTTTGGAGTGTTTTTTCGAACCACCCCTTTCTCCCCCCAAGTACTATGACCAAACAGTACTATAAGTCAGGCGAAGAAACGTCTGCACCGGCTTCGATCGCCTTGTGCATCTGGGCGATGTATCCTGCCATGTGATGCTTGGGAAGCCCCTCCCCACGCCCCCGCCCTCAAACACAAGGGCCGTAAAACGGGTCATAGCGGACTCGTAGTAGGCTAGCATTCGAGAGCTGAGTTCCCAAGCGATCCTTATCACATCAGGAGGCTCAGGGGTCGTGTTTGGAGGCCCCGCCGGGCTTTTCAATTTGTATTATGAAGGTGAGAACATTTGTGCCTCGGTATAGTCTCAACGCACATAAGCCCTCTTGCCCACTGCATTGGATCTGATATTTGCGTAACTCAGCCCCAAATAAGAAATGCTGAGCCGGTTACAACGCTTAGAAACATAAACCCGAACTTTCTCATCCCAAACTGTTAGCTCATAACGTTTTTGGTTACCTGGAGCCGAAACAGATCTCAGACCCGGATGAATGAACCGAGTCTCAAAACCAATGAAATTCCAACCCCGTAACCTGTGGCCCAACACCTTTGTCTCTCTCCGCGGTAGGTGGAACTGCCGCCGCACCCCTCCCTCTCTTTGGAAGGTAAACTTTTCATGCGGTGACAAACTCCAGCCCTCGGCAGAGATCTAGCAGTACACTCCTGCTATCCCACACCCTGCGATAACAAAACACCAAACAGCTTGAATCCTTGGTAGAAATCCACGCGGAAGCTGTCATACTTCGCGTCTTCGACGTCGTCGTCTGGGCATGCGCACCCATTCTCAGTCACCAGGATGCCTCCTCAGGATAAAAACGAAAATTGCACCAAATGTAGGCCCCGGACACCAGTAAGTAATAAATTGGGATTTCACAGGGCTGGGGGTCTTGAGCAAGGGTTCTACAGGGGCAAGTCTGAGAAGCTCCAAGACATGAAGCATGATGCATATAAGCAGACTTTACAATTGCAACAAAGAATGAAGAGAGACTATGGCAAACATAAGAAACACTACAAGCATGGTAGTAGGCCTACGCACACTGGAATTGATGCCTCATTGCAATACTGATGCCGGTGCTATTACTATTGCTTACAGTTTCGACTACCGACGCTACCGTGACAGTTTATGGAGATAGTCGAGTGGATAGTTGAGCTCCCAGAAGGGAAACAACAACGCCCCAACACCCTGAGAACACATTTCCCCCTACTAGTTGGTACTAGGAAGACAGGACTCTCGGGAAGCGCATGGAGATTTCTCTAAGATAGGGAGACCTGAACGACCTGAGGGTGTACGAGGATTGCAGCGGGAATCCGGCTAATCCGGTTCCAGGCGTCCATATTCGGGATTCTGTAAAGGTACTTTCGACATGGCTTGCACTGAAATATGCGGAGGCTTCTAGGAAGCGCAAGTTCCTGTGGTACGAGTTGGCGCACTACTCCAGCAGACCGCCAAACACCTGGAACCCCACACGGCAATAAGAACAATGATAATGATCTTGCCAACTCAACGTACTTGTTGGGAACTGAACACCAACTACAACTCCCCGAAATGCAGCTTTTCGAAAATGACCTGCACCAAACTGACATAAGACTCCACATAGAAACCTTTAACAAACACAGCCATTTGAGGGTTCCACGTGGAAATGTATATCCAGGGCCGTCCTTGGGGCTGGTACTCCTTCTGGATGTACTCGCACATGTGTTTGAGGCCCCAGGGCACCACCCCCCAGTCCATATCAGACCGGCCCCACCTGAAAGCCAAGGCAGACAGATCCTACTACTACTACTACTACTACTACTATGGGTTATGTAAGGGGTATATAGGGATAATGGAAAAGAAAATGGAAACTGCTGTTTAGGGCTTAGGGTTTGGGGTCTGCTTGGAGGGTCAGGGGGGGCTTAGTAAGTAGGTTAAGAATGGAGAAGTGAATGGAAGCTACCACATTATTTAGGGTTTAGGGTTTAGGGTCCGGGGCACTTCGTAAGTAGGTTAATAACCCCTATGACCCATATAGCAACCCGAGTTATCCCCATTATGAATTTACTTACTTACTACGTCCCCCTGAGACCCCTGTTAGGGCCCCCTATTTTACGGATTGATACAAACGGGGTTACAACATAAAATTCCGGGTATGAAAGGGGGCCTTTAAGTTGTTCAAACCCTGCGGGTGCAGGGGCGTGATGTGCCAGATGAGTAGCGGTTTCTTTTTGGTGGTTGAAGCAAGGGTCTATAGTATCCCTAAATGGGATACTACTTAGATGTGAGGTGCAGGATGGTTTAGGGTTTAGGGTATAGGGACTCGCGGGTCTTCGCTTCAGGTCAGGGAAGACTTGAATTTCTCGGTTCTGGGTTACAGGGCTTGTGTTGTGAAAATTTCAGTCCATTCTTTACATCGACCTTTTCAGAACCCAAACCCTACCTGGACCTTCCAAGCTCCCCAATTTGCGGGCTGTACACATCATTTTGCGCTTGAAGGCCAAGTTCTGCAATTATTTGGGAGGTCTAGCTAACCTGGAACCACCAGAGTCTGCTTAAGACGAGACTCCTTGGGTCATCGATCAGCTCGACTTCCTATTCATAGACACTTGGGGTTTGGGGCTTGGAGGCCTTGAATATGGGGGATAGTACCTCACTGATGGAGAAGCAAAATGGACAAGAACATGGAAAATTGAATGGAATCTGGATTGTGAAGAGTGATCATATAATGCAGGGGCCTAAACACTTACCAACATTCCTTTTAGGTCTAGTTGAGATGCCCAATACTATCATTCTACGAGGGATCTAGGACCATAGCAGCGGTCATTGAATCTGCTTATAGGTCACAGCAGGGGAGTATGAACAAGGCATCCGAATTATGTGAGACTTTGGAGGTGTAATCCATTCGATGTCAAAGTTCCGTTTGGATCATGGAAGCAGCATATTGCATGGCAGGTACAAGTACTGGTCAACGAGTTGCACGCCAGATTGAGTCCTGGTCGTCGAAGTACCCTCCGGCTTGGACGTTGCCCCACATCGACAGAGTTTTCGCCTGCCCCTGCAAGGATTTCAGGGAGAAACAGGGCATCGTGTACTTGCCTAGGTCGTGCATTCGAAGCAATCACCCAGGGATTCTGCATTGTTATACGTCAGCGATGGGGGGCGCGCAGGTATTTTGGAGGATTGAAAGATATGCCTGCTGGTGGGCCATGGTTCTTGCCTTGGCCACACCACTAGAACAAACAAAAATCAACAAAATGAACCAACTACCCTTGCTGGTGGGTCGTCATGGCTTTTGCCTTGTGAGGATGTTTGCGCCGCAGGCTGTGCATGCAAATGCTCCTAAGCAAGGCAAGTCTCCTCTGGCCTGGTGCTTGATGGCTACCTAAGCCTCCAAAGTAGGTAAAATAATGGCCTTAAGCCATCAAAAATAACCCAAAAGGCAATCATTCTGCATACTTTTGAGGTTTAGGTAGGAGCAGATGCACAGCTCAGAAGCGAAACTTCCGACAGGTCCAAAGCACTTAAAGTTCGACCTTTGCAATCCCCACGGCCGCTTGAAAGTCGGGCCTTCGGCGCTGCCACATAAGCCGTGGAGTAGTGATTCCTCAGAAGGACTGGGGCCTAGCTTGGGCCACAACCATGACATAGTTTGGATGTCTTCGGCATAACTGGGGAATTACAGGGGTGATGAATCTATTCAAACTGAAGGCACAGCATGCCACTACCTCATACGCAATAACAGGCGGGTTTTGATCACGAGTGACCTCCTAGCCTCGGCCAGACTTGCACCATGGGGTGGGTCATAAGTCATAAGTCCCATCTGCACAACTCCCAACAGATTGAGAGGGGCATCCCAAAAAGATCGGCCTAGTGCAATGTGAATCCGATGATGGGTGCATCCTCAACTCCAACAACCTGGCCACACACCAGAATGCCAAACCAAACACTGCATCTCAGACACTGAGCCGAGGCTCGAAGAGCTAAGTTCTGAAACTGAGCTGGCACAGGAGCCACAAGCCCAAGCTTAAGAACGACTCATGATCCAACCGGGGCTCGCTGTGCCGGCCTAGATCGTTCATTGGGTTCTGTCCTGGAAAACCTTCCTCGGCCTGCTTTGGACCATGCATTTCTTGCACACCGGGTTGTGAGCGAACTTGGTGGCTGCCTCCTTCCCCGAAGCAGACACTGAAGACGGGCATTGGACGGCACCTGAAAACGCCTGAGTGTCGGACTTTCTTGCCTGCTGCAGTGGAGCCATCTAGTTCACATGCAATGAGAGTAAATTAGCAACAGCCCCCTGGCCAATTTCATGCAAGAGTCGCTGGCCTTGCTTGGTGAAGGCTACCCCTCTAAATCTCTTGTCCGCGTTGATACTGCCTCCGGAAATCTGAGGGCAAACCGCGAGTCTGTCAGAGGCATAACAGAGGCAAGCTTTGAAGAACAGCCCATCTTCTGCACCACTCGCAAACGGTGAAGGATACGACTGTAGGAGTAGCCCAGCAGTTGAGGCAGGTACACCAGCATGGCACACACCTTTTCGGTTGAGAAGAAGCGTTCCAGCAGAAGCCGCTTCCGAGACAAATTGGCCTTGATGCTATAGCCAAAGATATTCGGATACCGACCCACCATGTTCACGACCTGCGGAGAAGAAAGGCCAACATCCCTAAGCCACGCTACTGTGGGCTTCAGATTGCCCTCAATGCTACAGCCCAACACTGATGGAGAACCAGCAATGACCTTGGCCACTTGGGCTCGGCTTAGCCCAAGATCTTCGAGCCATGCCACTGTGGGCTTCAGATTGCCCTCAATGCTCAGGCCCAAGACCTGAGGCTGAGAAGCAATGACCTTGGCCACCTGGGCTCGCCTTAGCCCAAGATCTTCGAGCCATGCCACTGTGGGCTTCAGATTGCC